>CM049842.1:47364662-47412162 GCA_027422415.1 Schizothorax lantsangensis
ACCTCTTGAAGGACTCATGAAGGACTCTGGTCCCACCATGAATCAGGGACTATATTAAATTCACCCCGCTATCACATTTTCTGTTTTATACGTTTTTTGTTTTGTTTTTTTTCCATTCATTAACCAAGTTACCAAGTTTCTCAAACATTTCTCTATTAGCCACTTTGTTATACATTTGTTATATGACATTTGTCATGTATTTCTACTTCTATCCAGTGGCCTTCTGTATCCCCTTTATAAACAATTACAGAGCCTTCAAATCTGTTAAATAATACCATCACTCCAGCTGAATGTGAAGATCTGTTGCAAACAAGGCTAAATCACCCACTGAATTTTCCAAAATTTTTCATTGTTAAAAACACAATGAGTCTCTTGTAAGAAAACAGTTTGCTTTTTGTTCCTTGCAAAATAAAAAATAGCTTTATGCTTCATACTGTTTTTTAACCCCCTAACGTTCAAAGATAGAAAAGAAATAGACATGAATTAATAAGTATACACTCAACTTCATTCTATTACTCAGGAGTGAACATGTTGTCCTTAATAACTCAATGACAAAACCATACCAACTATTACATACAGCATGAACTTTAGTTAAACACCTTTTCTTAAATGTTTTATTTCTTAAATGATTATTTCTGATAATGTGACAAACACTGGATACTTTAACAGGAGCCTGAATGTTACGTTAATGGTATCATCAGTTATGGGTCAACTCTGAGTCCATCAATAAGTGCATAGCCTTCTTTTTGAAAGGCTGTCTTCCTATTTTTCCTGGCTTCTTGCACTTTGGGCCACAACTTAGCATGAGTTTCACGATCTTCTATGGAAGCATATGTGTAGCAAAATTCAATTTGCAATGTAATATGCAAAATGGTAATGCAATATGTAAAATGGCCATGTATTTCTGTATTTAAATTTACATTTTCCCATACCATATGTGCAACATTTAGTGCAAAATGAAAATGCAAATTCAGTTATACAGTATCTCACAGAAGTGAGTATACCCCTCACATTTTTGTAAATATTTCATTATATCTTTTCATGTGACAACACTGAAGAAATGACACTTTGCTGCAATGTAAAGTAGTGAGTGTACAGCTTGTATAACAGTGTAAATTTGCTGCCCCCTCAAAATAACTGAACACACAGCCATTAATGTCTAAACCGCTGGCCACAAGAGTGCACCCCTAAGTGAAAATGTCCAAATTGGGCCCAAAGTGTCAATATTTTGTGTGGCCACCATTATTTTCCAGCACTGCCTTAACCCTCTTGGGCATGGAGTTCACCAGAGCTTCACAGGTTGCCACTGGAGTCCTCTTCCACTCCTCCATGACGACATCACGGAGCTGGTAGATGTTAGAGAACTTGCGCTCCTCCACCTTCCGTTTGAGGATGCCCCACAGATGCTCAATAGGGTTTAGGTCTGGAGACATGCTTGGCCAGTCCATCACCTTTACCCTCAGCTTCTTGGAGGTGTGTTTGGGGTCGTTATCATGTTGGAATACTGCCCTGTGGCTCAGTCTCTGCTTCAGTATGTCACAGTACATGTTGGCATTCATGGTTCCCTCAATGAACTGTAGCTCCCCAGTGCCGGCAGCACTCATGCAGCCCCAGACCATGACACTCCCACCACCATGCTTGACTGTAGTCAAAACACACTTGTCTTTGTACTCCTCACCTGGTTGCTGCCACACGCTTGACACCATCTGAACCAAATAAGTTTATCTTGGTCTCATCAGACCACAGGACATGGTTCCAGTAATCCATGTCCTTAGTCTGCTTGTCTTCAGCAAACTGTTCTTGTGCATCATCTTTAGAAGAGCTTCCTTCTGGGATGACAGCCATGCAGACCAATTTGATGCAGTGTGCAGCTTATGGTCTGGTCACTGACAGGCTGACCCCCCACCCCTTCAACCTCTGCAGCAATGCTGGCAGCACTCATACATCTATTTCCCAAACACAACCTCTGGATATGATGCTGAGCACGTGCACTCAACTTCTTTGGTCGACCATGGCGAGGCCTTTTCTGAGTGGAACCTGTCCTGTTAAACCGCTGTATAGTCTCGGCCACCGTGCTACAGCTCAGTTCAGGGTCTTGGCAATCTTCTTATAGCCTACACCATCTTTTTGTAGAGCAACAATTCTTTTTTCAGATCCTCAGAGAGTTCTTTGCCATGAGGTGCCATGTTGAACTTCCAGTGACCAGTATGAGAGAGTGAGAGCGATATCACTAAATTTAACACACCTGCTCCCCATTCACACCTGAGACCTTGTAACTCTAACGAGTCACATGACACCGGGGAGAGAAAATGGCTAATTGGGCCCAATTTGGACATTTTCACTTAGGGGTGTGCTCACTTTTGTGGCCAGCGGTTTAGACATTAATGGCTGTGTGTTGAATTATTTTGAGGGGACAGCACATTTACACTGTTATACAAGCTGTACACTCACTACTTTACATTGTAGCAAAGTGTCATTTCTTCAGTGTTGTCACATGAAAAGATATAATCAAATATTTACAAAAATATGAGGGGTGTACTCACTTCTGTGAGATACTGTATAATTAAAATTTGCCATTTTCTACACTAGTTTTAATATGCAAATTAAAAACATATTTTAAAGCTTTATAAGTAGCAAAATGAAAATGAAAATGTATTACCCAAATTGATTAGACATGTTTAACATGTCCAAGCAAAAACTGTAGCAAAATTAACATTTAAATGCTGTTTTTCCTAAATGCATTTAGACTTAGAGGTAGGACACTTTGGATTGCATTTTCATCGTGATACCACATGATAATTGTAGCAAAATGCAATAAGAGTTTCAAAATGCATTCTGAGCCAAAGGTGCAGCAAAAGGGTAGCAAATTTATATGATTTAAATGTCTTTTAATTTTCTTAAATGCATTGACACTTACATATATTACGTTCCAATTGCATTTTCATTAAATACCCCGAAATGAATATAGTTTGTCATTGGGGATTTGAAAATGCATTCCAAGGCGAGCACGCCCCCTAGCTGTCAATCATTACATCAAGGCGGGGCTCGTCAGCACGATAGGTCAATATTCACCGTTAACCAAACGCTCTTCACTTGCCTCAACATCTCTCACCGTTTACACTCAGATTGATGCACATAAGCAAACAGACAGTGCTATTCTACACTTATTTAGATATTTGCCATCTTACACGGGGGGGGGTGGTTGGCTTTTCTGCCCTTTTTCAAAATTATTCAAAAGTGCCCCTCTCAGACAAATATCAATGATATTGTGCTCAATAAACCAAATGCATTTGAATTCTATATAACAGGACAATGTGTACAAAACGGTAACTAATCGCTCAAAAGTCGGAAAATTCCTGTTTATTTTTACATATCTGTCAATCTGAGGCGTTGCTATGGGTTGCACTTTGCTTGACTGTCTGATATTCCACAGTCTGTTCAGAAGTGAATGGGTTGATGCAAGGAAAAAAAAAAAATAATAATATTTTAAACTTTTTTTCATCAATAATCAAAGCTAGTGTGTCGATTTAATTAAAAATCCATATATTATATATTTTAGATTATTACATAATTCATCAATGCCCGTTTGTCATGTATAATACACCAACCAATCATGATCTGGCTCAAGTTCAAATTTCATTGGACAGTAATGTGAAGTGGAGCGGTCATTTTTCGTTCCTATTCATAAATCGGTAGAAAATGACATGGGACAGATGAGTTTATTTGTGGAGCGATCTGGATCTGCGGTTTGTCTCATTTTATAAAACAAATTACATCGCTGAGAAAATGGATGCTGAATGACTACAAAAGCACTGCACAAAACAAAAGTCGCAATAATGGTAATCAGTAGGCTATTCAACTCACTTACATTTATGTATGATATCCTACACAGTTTACTATTTCATGAAACTCTCATAGTTTATGAAGCCCAAGTGCCACCTACAGGCCTATTATGTGAAGTGTAGGCTGGCGAAATGGTGACGTGAAAGGACTTTATTATATTACCATTTTTGATAATTATGTAGCATCATGAAAGTGCCTTATGCTCATCAAGCTTGCATTTATTTGATCAAAAATACAGAAAATCTGTAATATTGTGAAATGTTACAATTTAAAAGAATGTTTTTCTATTTTAATATACTTTAAAATATCATGATTCAAAGCTGAATTTTCAGCATCATTACTCTAGTCTTCAATGCATGGTCCTTCCGAAATCATTCTAATATGCTGATTTATTATCAATGTTGGAGACAGTTGTGCTGCTTAATGTTTTGCTTTTTCAATCCTACATACAGCACCTTTAAACTATATTCATCGCGGGGTATTTAATGAAAATGCAATTGAAACGTCATATTTGTAAGTGTCAATGCATTTAAGAAAAATAAAAGACATTTTAAATCACCATTTTGCTACCCTTTTGCTGCACCTTCAGCTCAGAATGCATTTTGAAACTCTCACTGCATTTTGCTACAATTATCACGCGGTATCACGATGAAAATGCAATCCCAAGTGTCCTACCTCTAAGTCTAAATGCATTTAGGAAAAACTGCATTTAAATGTTAATTTTGCTACAGTTTTTGCTTGGACATGTTAAACATATCTAATCAATTTGAGTAATACATTTTCATTTTAATTTTGCAACTTATAAAGCTTTAAAATATGTTTTTAATATGCATATTAAAACTAGTGTAGAAAATGGAAAATTTAAATTATATAATTGAATTTTCATTTTACACTAAATGGTGCACATATTTATGGGAAAATGTACATTTAAATACAGCAATACATTACCATTTTACATATTGCATTGCCATTTTGCATATTACATTGCAAATTGAATTTTGCTACCCATATGCTTCCATACACTTCATCTCAAACAGTCCGCATTGCAAACCGGATGATCACTGGCCTGGGTAACTTGTTAGTAGCGGCGTCATTTCTTTTTCCTAAATGATGCACTGTATGACTGCCGAAGCTTCTCCACTGATCACGGAATCATGCGGGTAAGGATTACAATCACCGCTTCTCTTGTGTCTTCTTTTTCTTTTTCTGGAAGGCTGATTACTCTGAGATCCCAGTTTCCCTTGTGGCTTGCTCCAACATCTCTCGGTGAGATGTTCTCTTTCCTCAAGTCTGCTATTTCCTTTTTAGTTCACCAATGTCTTCTTTGTTCTCTTTAACTGCATGTGCATTCTCCTCCATTCTCCTTTCAATAACTGTCAGTCATTGATCTTGCTCATCAAATCTCTAAATTAGACATTGAATTGCATAAAAAATCACTTCATTTGTGATTTCATCTGCTTGTTGAATTTTATCTTTCACCTTTCTTCTTACTTGGGATTCAGGGCAATGTTGTATGTTCATATCTTGTTTAGGCAGTTTCTACCATCATAGCTTCAGTTTCTTCTTCAGCACATGCCTCTGTGAGAGCATTTATGTTGTATATGGTCAGCAAGCCTGGTATCTGCTTGGTTGGTATTAACCATTTAACTTACATTTAAGGAAAAGGAGAATACTTGTGTCATGCAAAAAAAAAAAAAAAATTGAATCAAAACTTGAATATAACTTAAATAATACTGTTAGGTTTCTTTGCCAGAGATTTTGATTCTAGGATGTTTTCAAACTATTGTATCAGAGCCTGTATAAAAGCTACTGCTCACTCCCCCATCTTAGACACCCCCCCCCCCCCCCCCCCCCCCCAAAAAAAAAGAGATCAGATCCTAAATATACAACCATGTTGAATTTCAGCCCCTAACAATACAAGCCTTGAAAATATAATGCATAAAAAAGCCAGCACTGTTAATGCAAAGCATTTGTATCAGTTAGTGCAATACATCATGCTTTTGTTGTTTCAAATTGCTACATTATTTTACTTCCATTCAAGACTAATATGTGTGAATTCCATGAACTCCATTAGAGGGCACTCCAGCCCGGATACTTGCTACTGTTTTCCGGACTCCGTTTCCCATGTGTTCCCTGCCCCTCATGTGATCATAGGTGTGTTGGACTTGATCAGTGTGTGACATCAAAGTACTGCGAGATCGATAAGAGAGCAGACGGATCCTTATTCTTTCGAATGGGTCTCACGGTACTTTGATGTCATACACTGATCATTCTGTGCAGCGCCGCTTCATGTCGAACACACCTCATGTCTTGTGCTACCCTTGTCTATGTGTTATTTTATGATTGGTTCTATTGTATGGTTGTATGTATTGGTTTTACATGGGTTTGAGTCTATTTTCAAACCTGTTGTCCAACAAAGAGAACATTTAATGACATGTTTTTGCTCCAATTAATTTCATAACATCAGTTGAGTTTTTGAAATAACTTCCTTTTGTGAGCTGACGTGGTTTCATATCACAGAACGGGGCAAAATCATTATTTTTTAGTATTCTATACAGTGATAAAGGTTATGTTGATTAGCATTGCATTATAAATATACTTAATTCATATAAAAATACCCAAGATGGCATGAAGAACACAGATAAACCATTTAGTCGCAATCGTATGTTTATTTTGTACCTATCTCATCAGTTAAAACGTGTCTACTTGCCTTTAATTCAGCTATGCGACAACGTATGCCTTTGTCCACATTAGGGATTTACTGGAACGTCCTATGATTTATGATTATGAGTTTTCTCTTTCAGTGAATGCATGAGATTTCCTGACACAAATTAGGATATTACTGTCAAAGATTTTTATTCACAATTTAGTTTATAATAAATCCTTAGACATTGATATTTATAGGCCTCCTGCATGTTAACAGGTAGCCTAATGCTGCAGTTTTCTGTAAAATATACTAATAATAATTATTATCAATAATTATTATTTAGTTTAATGGTTTTATTTAGTAATAACAATGATCACATTTTTTGGTAGTAATACTGATATATAAAAACAAAATTTTTGGCCACATTGTGCAGCCCTATAATCAGGTGCAACAAACTCTGTGTTCTTTATCATTTTTAGCAAATAAAGAAAAGGTTTGTATGAAAACATTTCTTGATACGTGTCAGATTTTGGAACTCACTGGATATTGCCTCTCAGTATAGCTCACTTGCACTCCTATTTATTTTTATCTGTTTAAATATTTTTATGTGTGCATGTTGAATGTGTTACACTTAATGCACATTTACACTTGAATATTTAAATTGTAATTTTACGTGCTGTCTCTTAACTCCTCAAATTGCTATGACAGTTTTTACACTTGTGCGGCCCATTTTCATTATCCTGCCCAGGGCCCCACAGCCCTACGGGCCAGCACTGCTTGTTACTATGCTAATAAATAGTGTTTTCACTATACGGTGGATATTAATATCCATTGCAGAGTTGATGTTATACGGCTCATCCAATGAATCGCTGGCCGACTCAGTGATCAGCCGTAAACAGCGATTCTGTACTTATTCCCAGTAAAATCATAAATAATTCCCTTTGAGCTAAATTGACCTGTTTCCCTTAAGTTTATGTTAAAAACACGCTTAAGTTACAAAAACACTTGTTGGTTATGTTTGTGAAGGTAAACAGCTGGGAAATAAATTTTATGTTTTATTAAATCTGTGTATTAAGTGACAGCAGCATAATATACAGTACCTATACTGCTGTCTGTGCTGTTAATATGACCCAAACAATAAAATAAAAGCAGAAAATCACTCACTGCTCTGGACTGAATAATGTCTAGCTGTAATAAGAAGACATTCTTGAATGCTGCTTTTAAATGCTCTAGCGTGAAGATAAACATGATGGATTATCAGTCAACAGTCAACAGTCATGGTCAACAGTCATGGGCGGGGCTGGTAAATTGTGACATCACCTTTCACGGATTCTGTGGTCCATAAGCTCTGAGACACTGCTTATGATTTATGGGGATTTAAAAAAAGGAGCGGGTGGATTTGTATCATTATAGGGTAGATGTGTTCACACTCTGCCATCACACATTTATGTTCAAACAACATGTAAAAGTGAATTTTGCATAAAAGGTGCCCTTTAATTGTTAATCAGTGAATCATTTGGTGCATCTATAGATAAATATAGATTCAATAGATACAGTCAGGTCCATAAATATTGGGACATCGACACAATTCTAACATTTTTGGCTCTATACACCACCACAATGGATTTCAAATGAAACGAACAAGATGTGCTTTAACTGCAGACTGTCAGGTTTAATTTGAGGGTATTTACATCCAAATCAGGTGAATGGTGTAGGAATTACAACAGTTTGCATATGTGCCTCCCACTTGTTAAGGGACCAAAAGTAATGGGACAGAATAATAATCATAAATCAAACTTTCACTTTTTAATACTTGGTTGCAAATCCTTTGCAGTCAATTACAGCCTGAAGTCTGGAACGCATAGACATCACCAGACGCTGGGTTTCATCCCTGGTGATGCTCTGCCAGGCCTCTACTGCAACCATCTTCAGTTCCTGCTTGTTCTTGGGGCATTTTCCCTTCAGTTTTGTCTTCAGCAAGTGAAATGCATGCTCAATCGGGTTCAGGTCAGGTGATTGACTTGGCCATTGCATAACAGTCCACTTATTTCCCTTCAAAATCTCTTTGGTTGCTTTTGCAGTATGCTTTGGGTCATTGTCCATCTGCACTGTGAAGCGCTGTCCAATGAGTTCTGAAGCATTTGGCTGAATATGAGCAGATAATATTGCCCGAAACACTTCAGAATTCATCCTGCTGCTTTTGTCAGTAGTCACATCATCAATAAATACAAGAGAACCAGTTCCACTGGCAGCCATACATGCCCACGCTACCACCACCATGCTTCACTGATGAGGTGGTATGCTTAGGATCATGAGTAGTTCCTTGCCTTCACAGTTCTGGAACAACATCCTATGGACAGATGAGACCAAGATCAACTTGTACCAGAGTGATGGGAAGAGAAGAGTATGGAGAAGGAAAGGAACTGCTCATGATCCTAAGCATACCACCTCATCAGTGAAGCACGGTGGTGGTAGCGTGGGCATGTATGGCTGCCAGTGGAACTGGTTCTCTTGTATTATATTCTCTTGAAATCCATTGTGGTGGTGTATAGAGCCAAAAATGTTAGAATTGTGTCGATGTCCCAATATTTATGGACCTGACTGTATATTATAGAACTTGATTGCAATTTAGGGATAACCAAATGTAATTAAATATGTTTACACTATAAGTGATTTATCTAAGATGATGATAACCACTATTTTGTAAGTTTGTGTGTGTGTGTGTGTGTGTGTGTGTGTGTGTGTGTGTGTGTGTGTGTGTGTGTGTGTGTGTGTGTGTGTGTGTGCGGGTTTATGTGGTTTATGAGGACACAAATTTGTTTAATAACATGGGTATGACAGAGGTATTACAATTTGAAGGTGGTTTATGAGGACACTGCCTATGTCCCCGTAATTCAAAAGGCTTAAAAAACATACTAAATGGTGTTTTTTTGAAAATCTATAAATGCACACAGTCTCCTGTGAGGGCTAAGTTTAGGTGTAGGGTTGGTGTAGGGCAATAGCACATACAGTTTGTTCAGTATAAAAACCATTACGCCTATGGAGAGTCCCCGTAAACCACAAAAACCAACATGTGTGTGTGTGTGTGTGTGTGTGTGTGTGTGTGTGTGTGTGTGTGTGTGTGTGTGTGTGTGTGTGTGTGTGTGTGTGTGTGTGTGTGTGTGTGTGTGTGTGTTTACCTACTTAAGTATATTTTGGGGACAAATTGGTTTCCAGAAGTGAGCAAAACCTGACAAAATCACAAAAAACTCCCTTTGAGGACGTCCTCATTTGTAAAACCGTGTTTTGCTATTTTTGAACATACAGTAGAATACAAGGGAGAGGAACTGATCATAGATGAAAGAAGGGAGACAAATGGCATCAAATACAGCATTTTACATTACATTATGCCATGTGATACTGCATATAGAGGCATTACCATGGTAGAGACACATTGCACATTACTATCACCTTTCATCTGAAAAGTTCAGCTACAGTATAGATTCAGTCAAATGTCATATACTGTACTGACAGTAAACTCTGTTCTAGCACAAAACCTTATGGACATGTCATACCTTCATCACACCTTTTGATACAGTAACACACTAGGCTATAAATTCTTTTACAAACATTATGGATTTTATGTGAGTTATGCAAGCTAGGTAATATAAGTGTATTTTCTAACATGACAGTTATTACTGTAATTATTTCAGCAACAAAGGTGATTTGAAACATGTATCTTGCATTGTTTGCTCTTGAATAAACTGATTGATATAAGTACTAGAATATCATACTGTTGTGCTTTGGTGATTAAATCAAATGATCTCAATATATAGGCTATTACAATAATCTTATGTTTCGAAATGATTGCTTGGATGAAAATATGCGTAGGCCTAATTAATGAAAGTAGGCTAAGATCAGGTTTTGAAAGAATGATTAGCGATGTTACAAGTGTGATCAGTTTGGATTTTGGAAAATATACAACTTGTGAAAATAGTAAAAGCGAATAAAAAACTGTGTAGTATTCAAAGTACCTGCATCCTGGAGAAACGACGCCCTGCTAAAAAAAACAATAGAAGCCCAATAGAAACCATCACAGAAATTCCAATGGTTTCCATTAAAATACCATTATGAACCATTAGCTTTTTCAAGTAAAACCATGACAAATTTCCTTTTTGTTGTGTGTTTTGGGCATTTTCCCAATAGGATTTAACATCCCACCAATAAAATCCATCACATACCAGTAGACACCATTATAGTTTCCATTAAAACCAATACAATTCCCATTATAACCATTAAATCCATTACATTTTCTATTGTGTTTTTGGCAGGGTTCTATTGTTTTTTTCAGCAGGGCGGTGGGCTCTTATGTGAACACAAATGCTAAAATGAACCACAGACAACAAGAAACAGCAACAAAACCACTTAATTTGCTTTAAAAAAATTAACGTAGGCCTATCAAAGAAATATGAATGTGAAAGTCGCCTGTGGTTAGTGATGTGAGATTTGAACCGAGGCATCGGCTTATTTCGAGAATAAATGTGTGTGCCAGATTGATTCGAGGTGTTAATGAAAAACTATTGACAAACAAAACCTCACTTTCTGTCCAGTCATGTGAGCGATTCACTTTGTGTCGGAATGTTCGAACCCCAGATCTTACTTTATGAGCAAGTTTTCATTCAGACTCGTTCGATTACATTTTTAAATACCCAGTCATAAAAGTAATGAACAATACAAATAAATATGCCATTCATATAAGCCTATGTGTACATTGATCCTTCTAAGGAAACATTTTTATTTATTTTATTATTATTATTTTTTTGTAATATACAGATTGACAGGGGCATACAGGAGCAGAGGCATCACAACCGGAGGGAAATGGGGGACAGATATTGACAGGGGACCTCATAGCAAAACCCGTGCAATGGACCCTGAATCCATAGTGACTCCACAGCTTTTCAGTTCCTCTCAGTTATCAACAGTCAGCACAACTGTGAGAAGAACTGTCACACAAACAAGTCATGTCCAAAAACCTCAAGCTTTATTGTGGTTCACACAATTTATACTTTGCATAGAAAGAAAATTAACATGGGTTTTTCCCTTCAGAGGATGTAAAACCTTAAAATGAATCATTTCTCACACCTTTATACAGGGCCAACAAGAGAAATTCATAATGTAACCTTGATGTCAAGCAGGAGCGTCGCGTGAGCGTCAGTGCCGCGATCGTTTCGGCGCCGAGTCTATTTTTGCTGCGTCGCTTACGCTGAATTAAAGTCACAGTGCATTGTTCTTGATCAAAATTGACCCGATTAACATTAAAAATAACTAATTTCACCATAAAATCATGTAAGTGATGTGTTTCCTGTTTCACAATCACTATATGAAAAAATTAAATGCACGAAAACACATCACTTCCATGAGTTTTTGCCCAAACTTCAAAGGTCTGTTAAATTAATAAAGCATTTGTTAGCTTTAATATTACTTTTTCAATTCAATTATTCAATCCAATTACACTTTATTGTTAGAATTCTTTCCAAAATTTGTCTTGGATCTCACAGTGTGCGTCTCACATCGATAATTAAAAAACAATACAATAGCCTACGCTACAATAGATGCAGCTTAATACAAAAAAAATAAAAAATACAACAGTATAGGCTATACATAAACACACGGCTACAGTGCATTAGAATAGTGAGTCCTTTCTATTTTCCAGAGCTCAGAGGCCTATTCTTCCTGCATATCTTTGTCTTGTTTTTAGTGCAAATGTCTAAAGACTCTTAAACCAAGATACATAGAGAAGCAAATTGACAGAAGTTGTTCATGACTACTTGAACAAAATAGAGTTTATAATTAAAACAAGAACAAATATATAAAAAGGGTAAATAGTCTTAAAAATCAAAAACAACTCCTGCATGGAAAGAGATATTAAAAGTCTTGCATTGAATGTTGTCCTCTTTTTGTGCTCTCCATCCACAGGGAAAGTGTGTAAACTCACTCAGTCAGTATTTTCATTATGACTGTAATCATTCATCCTCAGGTTTGACTGTTCATAGATCTCGTCTCCAGAATAAAAAGGACGAGTTAAAAGCTTTTGGTCACTCTCCTGTACGGGCTCGTGATCTGTAGTTTCCACTGAGAGTGATGCCTTCTTCTTACAGCATAAAAGAATGAGAAGAAAGCAAATGAAGAGAGAGAAAAATAAGATCAGTCCAAAGCGAGCTCGTTTCTCATTGTTGCTGTCCTCAGTTTGTTCTCCTCCTGCACCGGTGAGCTTCTCTGCATGAGATTAAAGAACAGAACTAGCACACAGTGTTTGTTTATTTATCTTTTCTTAAAGTGTATTTTCATTTTGGGAAACTTTGGCTTTTATTTCATTACATTTCAAAGCTTTATATAATTTCCTTGTTATTTGAAACTGAAGAAATCTGGACCCAGCAGCAATGTCTATTGACCGATTTGTGAATAAATCACTCTTTTCAGCTAATTATTTTCAATGAACCTTTTGATAGCTTATTGACTGCTGGCAAGTTGACGACTCATAATAATGCATAATAATTCATTATAATGTCAGACTGAGCTCCAACCAGGGTTATTATAGTTGACTAAAACTAAAACTGGAATTAAAGCCATAAGTTAGTTAATTGAAACAAACTAAATAAACATTAACTCAAATAAAATGTATAAAAGAAAAAAAAATTGAAAACTAAAATAACTAAAATTTAAACAAAAAAATAATTATATTTAAATGACTAATTATATTAAAATGAAAAATAGTAAAAATGACAAAAAAAATTAAAAAGACAAAAACACAACACAATTACTAAAACTTAAAATCAAAATTAAAACATAAAAATATTAAATAAACTATAATAGCATATAAATGATAATAAAACAACACTGGCTGCAACTGTCACTGACCCAGTATTGTTGTTGTAGTTTTTTAATCACACTATTTTACAAACAAATCTTACCTATCTAATCTTCACAAATAGTATTTATACTTTTCCTGGAGTAATATTTAATCTGTGAATCTGTACTTTAACTCAGGTATGTGATTAATGCACCTAATTCTCTATAAATTAATTTTACTGTTGCTTAGCCTTCATTTTCTTATAAAATGTATAACATTAGTAGTAAAACCAGCCAGATAAATTAATATTAATAATGTAAAATTCACTTAAAACCTTATTTACAGGGTTTGTACACATTTTTACCAATAAATTTCCATGACTTTTGAGACAATATTCATGACCTACTGTTCCATTATTTTACAATAAGAATAAAAATCTGTTCAAATGATCATAGCATTAACTAAAATTAACGACTAATGCTATTGTTTGCTTTCTCTGTTTTAGTAATAAATACAAGCTGCAACTGGGCCAGATGTTACTCCACACAGAGGACATATCACATCACTGAATATAAACATTTATTTAACTCCATTAAACGCAGGACCTGAATTTCGTTTCGGAGACTTTTCGCTTTCGCAACTGTTTACATTCACTTAAGAAAAAAACGACAAGAGCACACAAATAAAGTGGTTATATTGTGAATATAGATTTTATTTAATGTACAATTTTATTAAATTGTTTTTAAAAAATACATATTTTGTTATATTTAAGAAAAAGGCAACCTGGTCTCATAAAAATACATACCTCTGTGCACTTTCTGTGCGACACCGTTTTACGTACCTTACTGCACGTTTCGCCGCAGTTTCAAAGAGAAATGTCCACTGAGTGGCGCCAGAACATGGGTTAAATACGTGAACCCTGGCACGTTTTTATTATGTTGATATAGGTACGTATCGCTGTGTTTTTATTATGTTGATATAGGTACGTATCGCTGTGTTTTTATGATGTTGATATAGGTACGTATCGCTGTGTTTTTATGATGTTGATATAGGTACGTATCGCTGTGTTTTTATGATGTTGATATAGGTACGAATCGCTGTGTTTTTATGATGTTGATATAGGTACGTATCGCTGTGTTTTTATGATGTTGATATAGGTACGTATCGCTGTGTTTTTATGATGTTGATATAGGTACGTATCGCTGTGTTTTTATGATGTTGATATAGGTACGTATCGCTGTGTTTTTATGATGTTGATATAGGTACGAATCGCTGTGTTTTTATGATGTTGATATAGGTACGTATCGCTGTGTTTTTATGATGTTGATATAGGTACGTATCGCTGTGTTTTTATGATGTTGATATAGGTACGTATCGCTGTGTTTTTATGATGTTGATATAGGTACGTATCGCTGTGTTTTTATGATGTTGATATAGGTACGAATCGCTGTGTTTTTATGATGTTGATATAGTTACGTATCGCTGTGTTTTTATGATGTTGATATAGGTACGTATCGCTGTGTTTTTATGATGTTGATATAGGTACGTATCGCTGTGTTTTTATGATGTTGATATAGGTACGTATCGCTGTGTTTTTATGATGTTGATATAGGTACGAATCGCTGTGTTTTTATGATGTTGATATAGGTACGTATCGCTGTGTTTTTATGATGTTGATATAGGTACGTATCGCTGTGTTTTTATGATGTTGATATAGGTACGAATCGCTGTGTTTTTATGATGTTGATATAGGTACGTATCGCTGTGTTTTTATGATGTTGATATAGGTACGTATCGCTGTGTTTTTATGATGTTGATATAGGTACGAATCGCTGTGTTTTTATGATGTTGATATAGGTACGTATCGCTGTGTTTTTATGATGTTGATATAGGTACGTATCGCTGTGTTTTTATGATGTTGATATAGGTACGTATCGCTGTGTTTTTATGATGTTGATATAGGTACGTATCGCTGTGTTTTTATGATGTTGATATAGGTACGTATCGCTGTGTTTTTATGATGTTGATATAGGTACGAATCGCTGTGTTTTTATTATGTTGATATAGGTACGTATCGCTGTGTTTTTATGATGTTGATATAGGTACGAATCGCTGTGTTTTTATGATGTTGATATAGGTACGTATCGCTGTGTTTTTATGATGTTGATATAGGTACGTATCGCTGTGTTTTTATGATGTTGATATAGGTACGTATCGCTGTGTTTTTATTATGTTGATATAGGTACGTATCGCTGTGTTTTTATGATGTTGATATAGGTACGTATCGCTGTGTTTTTATGATGTTGATATAGGTACGTATCGCTGTGTTTTTATGATGTTGATATAGGTACGTATCGCTGTGTTTTTATGATGTTGATATAGGTACGTATCGCTGTGTTTTTATGATGTTGATATAGGTACGTATCGCTGTGTTTTTATGATGTTGATATAGGTACGTATCGCTGTGTTTTTATGATGTTGATATAGGTACGAATCGCTGTGTTTTTATGATGTTGATATAGGTACGAATCGCTGTGTTTTTATTATGTTGATATAGGTACGTATCGCTGTGTTTTTATTATGTTGATATAGGTACGTATCGCTGTGTTTTTATTATGTTGATATAGGTACGTATCGCTGTGTTTTTATTATGTTGATATAAGTACGTATCGCTGTGTTTTTATTATGTTGATATAGGTACGTATCGCTGTGTTTTTATTATGTTGATATAGGTACGTACCGCTGTGTTTTTATTATGTTGATATAGGTACGTATCGCTGTGTTTTTATTATGTTGATATAGGTACGTATCGCTGTGTTTTTATTACGTTGATATAGGTACGTATCGCTGTGTTTTTATTACGTTGATATAGGTACGTATCGCTGTGTTTTTATTACGTTGATATAGGTACGTATCGCTGTGTTTTTATTACGTTGATATAGGTACGTATCGCTGTGTTTTTATTACGTTGATATAGGTACTAATATCTGTCGTGGCACGTTTCTAGAATAAATATTACAAATTAATAGCTTTTTCCTGCGCTCAAAATAAAACTAAGGGGGTGCTTATCCTTGTTAACCGGAAGTTAAATTTAACAATTGAACACCTTGGTAGTGATGAGAAGGGTAGATTTGTTTTTATCCGATGCAAAATATATAATAATAGGTTAGCATTGGTGCATCAGTGCATTCCTTACACAGATTTCCAAAACTCTACTTAAGGAGATTGATTGCCCTCTAGTGGTGGGTGGTGATTTTAATGATGTCATAAATCCTGCTTTAGATAAATCTCAATCTGATACAACAGCCAATCCATCCTCTAAATTACTGAATACATTTATCACTGAGCTTAACTTAAGCCGGGCTCACACTGTACGATTTTTTAAAAGTCCTTTAGGATTGAACTTTTCAGACTGTAGGAACATGATGATCATGTCACACTATGGGATCTCAGTTGTCATTGATGTCAGACTGTACGACAGTCAAGACGAGTTGAAAACGGGTGCGCGCAAAAAAAAACTTGTCCGGAGTTTTACATTATCAACCCATACACGTCCAGTGACTGCGAACTGCATTGCACACGGGACCGAAATGTTGGCTATCATGAAAAGTATATGAACACCGGCAAAACCAGCGTATTTAAGAAGAATAGTGTTTGAAGCTCTACACACCCACATGAAAACAGTGGCGCAACCAGTGTTTATATAGAAAAGGCATCATATCAGATTAATTCCGTGAGCGAAGGACGGGAGCACCGGAGTTTATGGCTGATAGAATAATTATCTAGCATTAATTCTGCTCATAGCTTGTCTTGAAAAACGGAGACAGATTGACATTCATCGTAGGGGTAGTCACACTGCAGGACTGTGTGCCAAATCTTCTGACATTGCCAGAATTTCGTCGGAGGTGAAATTTGATCGCAACAGCCATTAATCGGCTGTCGGTGAACATGTCAAACCGGCGATCAAAGTCTACAGATTTTAGCCAAGGATTATAGGATTCTTTTAGGATTTTCAAAATTTGTCTCAGACGACCAAATCGTGGCCAAAATCGCAGTGTGAGCTGGGCTTAAATCGATCTTTGGAGAATTCAGAATACTAAAGCTAAGGACTTCCTTTTTTTTTCTAATAGACACAAGACTTTCTCTAGGATAGACTACATATTTCTCAGCCCATCTTTAATTTCGTCTAATTCCTCCATCTCTATATTACCAATTTTATTATCTGAACATTCTGCTGTGTTGTGCAGTGTTCCTCTTTCCGATGTCAAAGCCAAGTCCCCTAGATGGCGCTTTAACATATCATTATTAAGTAATCAGACTTTCATTACTTCTCTAAAAGAATATATTAAGGAATTTCTTGAAATTAATATGCCCTCTGATGTGGATCCTCAAATACTGTGGGAAACGACTAAGTGTGCTATACGAGGTTTCTGTATATCTTTCTCTTCTACTCTTGCCAAAGCGAAAACTCACCAATTTACACAATTAGAAAATAAAATCCAAACATTACAAAACCTACAAAAACAACATTTTACTGAGCAACAGGCTACACAGCTGTCCTCTTTAAAAGAAGAAAATGATTTACTTTCACACTCAAAGGTGGAATTTATTTTACATAGGACTAGGCAAAAATATTATTTTGAATCAGTGAGACCTAGTCATTTATTGGCCCTTAGGCTGAAAGAATGCGAGTCTAAGGTATATATTAGCGCAATAAAATCATCGGATGATCAGGTCACCACGAATCCTGTGGCAATTAATGACATATTTAAAGGTTTTAACACAAATCTGTATAAAGCTGAAACAGATTTTGATGAACCAATTTGTAAGCAGTATTTAGATAAATTGGAACTGCCTCGGATCTTACAGATAGATAAAGAATCTTTGGAGGCCCCATTAAGTTTGGAGGAACTCCACGTCTCTCTAAAAAACCTTCAAAAGGGCAAATCACTGGGTCTAGATGGTCTCCCCCTGAATTATATTTAGAAATTTGGGATTTGGTAGGGATTCCTATGCTTAACTCATTTAATTTTGCAATTGAACATGGGGTATTTCATAGAGATCAAAAAACTTCACTGATTTCATTACTTCTTAAAAAAGGGAAAGATCCATTAGATTGTTCCAGCTACAGACCGATTTTGCTTATCCCATGTGATGTAAAAATCTATGCTAAAGTTTTTGCCTCTTGTATGGAGAAGGTAATTCATAGTCTGATCAAGGAGGACCAAACCGGTTTCATCAAGGGGTGCAATGCATCTGACAATATGCGTCGACTCCTTCATATTCTTGACTTTGCGGACTCCCACCCAACCCCTTGTGCGGTCTTTTCACTTGACGCAGAAAAAGCCTTTGACAGGCTAGAGTGGAATTATATGTGGGCAGTTCTGCAATGTTTCGGCTTCGGTGAACACTTCATTTCTATGATTAAGACATTATACCACTCACCTGCAGCATCAGTCATAACTGGTAATATTATTTCCCCCTCATTCCCTTTACAGTGGGGAAGGAGGCAGGGGTGTCCACTTTCCCCCTTACTGTTTTGTCTATCTCTTGAACCCTTAGCGCAAGCCATCAGGAAATCTAAAGTATCGATTAAGATTCATGATCATAATCATAGTAATTCATTATACGCTGATGATATTATTCTATATTTAGACCACTTTGATGTTTCAGTCTCTAGTATAATTAAGGAATTTGATCATTTTAGTAGCCTATCAGGATATAAAATAAATTGGAGCAAATCTGCTTTAATGCCAATTAACAATGTTAAGGTTAATTCTTCTATTCCCTCATTTATCCCTATTAAGGAATCTTTCATCTATTTGGGCATTACCATATATAAAAACATTCATAAGATTGCCAGAGACAATTTTAATAACATTTTAGTTAAGGTCAAAAATTACATTCAAAGATGGAAGAATCTTAAAGTCTCTCTCCAAGGAAGAATCTCCACTGTTAAGATGAATTTGTTATCTCGATTTAATTTTTTTTCTCTATGCTACCACTTTCTCCCCCTCCAGGTTACTTTAAGGAGATCAACTCCATAATTTCTAAGTTTATCTGGAATGATAAATGTCCCAGAATAAAACTTACCACATTACAACATCCTAATAGCGCAGGAGGACTATGTCAGGGTTCTGTTGTGTGTGTCATCTGTTCCTGCCTCTTGTGTCCATATTTGGTTTGTTTCCTGTCCTTGTTTCATGTCATTATGAGTTAAGTATGTTCCAGCTGTGTTTGTCTCGTTATCTGTAATTAACCTGTGTATATTAGTTCATGCCTGTTCAGTTTGATTTCGTCTGGTCTACTTGTTACTCCCGGTGTATCTTGTCTGTAAACCTTGCCTTGTCCTGCCATGACCTGCCTTGATGTCTTATTAAATATTATTATTTGAGTTTATGTCCTCGTCTGCGTGTCCTTGTTCCTCCCTGCTGTTTGCACCGTGACAGACTGGCTGTACCAAATTTAGAATTATATTATTGGTCGTTCCAGCTTAAGGCTCTTCATAATTGGGTTGATCCTCAATCTACAGTTTCATGGAGAGTGATTGAAGCTGACAAGGTTAAACCAAATAGACTTCAAGATATTTTATTTACTGGCACAAGAAAAAAAGGGGATAATTATAAATTTGGTCCGGTTGTGGCCAACTCTATTAAAATCTGGAAAACGGTTGAACGTCGGATAGGTGGACCCTTCAAATTTTGTAACAGTACTCCTTTATGGCACAATTTTAATTTTGTATGTGGAAATCGTCCATTTGTCCAACCCTCTTGGTCTTCTTTAGGTGTAAACATGTGCGGTGATATGTATGATGACCAGGGCCTCTGTTCATTTCAGACATTGAGAGCCAAATTTTGTCTACCAGCATCTGCATATTTTGTTTTTCTTCAATTACGTTCTGCTCTCAAAGCGTATGGCGTTCCTTGGTCTTCTTCCATTTCCTCTCATCCTATGCGGGACTGGATTGCACCATCTGCTGGTCAGCCATCTGTTTCCTTAATATATAATAAAATGATTGATTGCATTACAAAACCTCTTTCTATTAAAACTATTTGGAATAGGGAATTATCTGACCTTAATTTATCTGTCGATTGGGAGAGAGTATGGTCTAATCTCAGTTTAACATCTAAAAATCTGGCTCAAAGTCATTCATAGAGCATACATAACTCCTTACAAAAGATTTAAAATGAAACTACAGTCAAATCTGAACTGCCATATATGTAACACTACATCATCAGGTACTTTTCTTCATATGTTTTGGGAATGTCCTGTCGTCATCAGTCTATGGACACATGTAAACCTGGTTTTGTCATCATTACTGCGAATTGATTGGCCTGTTAACCCAAGTTTGTGTCTCCTTAATGATGATTCTGGTCTCTGTATTAATTCAATGCAAAAGAGAATGTTGTTTGCTGGTTTTACAGCTGTGAAGAAGACAATAATCCAGAACTGGTTTACACCACACATGTGTAGAGAGGCATATTGGATCCGTAGCCTCCTGCAAATAGTGACTTGTGAATGTACAACGGCGTGAGTTGGTGGGGCCAGGCCTTCGACCATTGATGCTTGGCAGTGTTTTTTGATGGATGTACGTGATTGTATAGGGGAGTGACTTTTGTGTTTTTGTTGTCCTTCCCTCTCTCCCTCCCTTTTGATTGGACCTTGAGATGTTGAGTATGTGTCTGTTGTTTTGTTTTGTTATATTTTGGATGTTATGTTGTGTTATGTGTGAAAAAATAAAAATAAAAAACTGTTGATAACAAAAAAAAAGGTGCGCTCATTCAAAACAGTTGCGTTCGATCCTTCGCTGGCTGTGCTGATTTAAATCTAGCGGGTCTGTTGTGTCTTGTGCCGCAAGTTCAGTGACGCAGGCAGTGACAATTCTCTCCGGCCAATCAGTGATCAGCAGAGTTTACACTTCATGTTTTGGTAACGGGTACGGCTCGTTTGGAACCTTGGCTGAGGTGGTACTAAAAAAGTACCAGGTACTGTACCCAGTGGAAAACCCCCCCAAAAGTGAGCTGTACTGAACCGTACCATGCGGTACCATGCAGTGGAAAAGCACCATTCTGGACGCATACAGAGAGAAGACGCATACAGCTGAATCACCCACGCTGTTTTCAAATGACTGATTTCATCTGATATTCTGTGTGAATTTACTTACTCATCAAACCTACATGCTATTATGGAATTAATTAATTATAAATAAATAAATGTACAAATAAATGTAAAAATGCATATACAGTATATATACAGTGGTGTGAAAAAGTGTTGGCCCCCTTCCTGTTTTTTTTTTTTTTTGCATGTTTGTCACACTTTAATGTTTCAGATCATCAAACAAATTTAAATATTAATCAAAGATAACACAAGTAAACACAACATGCAGTTTTTAAATGAAGGTTTCTTTTTATGAAGGGAAAACAAAATCCAAACCCACATGGCCTTGTGTGAAAAAGTGCTTGCCCCCTAAACCTAATAACTGGTTGGGCCACCCTTAGCAGCAACAACTGCAATCAAGCGTTTGCGATAACTTGCAATGAGTCTGTTACAGCGCTGTGGAGGAATTTTGGCCCACTCATCTTGGCAGAATTGTTGTAATTCAGCCACATTGGAGCCACCCTTTTTTTTTTACCATAAAATCCACATTATATTTGTCCCAAATTATTGTTAATGTTCATAATGACTTTATCCTAGACTGGAAGATTGTGTATCTTTCCGCACAAAGTTTGTCTTTCTGTCTGTGTCTTATAATAGCCATAGGTCGCGCTTTCTCTTTCCATTTGCTCTGTTTTGTACTTCACCGTACTTCAAACTCATCGATGCACCTTTGTTAATTCCTGAAGTGAACTTTTATATTGACTGTTTTAGACTGCTGTCTTGAATTGGGTGCAATAACTGTGAGTTGTTCTGAATGCGACGCAGCGCTTCTGGTCCGGTGTGTGACTACATTCCTCCCATGTATTAAATGCACGTCCTTGAAAGCCCGCAGTTTTCTAATGTATTTAGTTTAACTTCTTAGGTATAATATCAATGGTATGACCTTTCAGATGCGTCTAAAATTACAAAAACATATACATATATTTAATTGTTTGATCAAAATTATTGCTTGCTCAGTTTGGTAGTCCCTGGATATTGGTAGGGACACGTCCCTTGCATGTCCCTACCGAACAGTTTATCAATATACACTATTTTCCAGTTGTAGTATATTTATAGAACAATTAAATTTAGAATAACCAATGAATATTTTCCCGTATCGCGTGCATTTGCTGAAGCTCGTGAAAGCGTGCAATCGCTTTCTTATACGCGCTGTTTTTTTTAGGTTTCACTTTCAACATATACAACACATGTTTCCAAGTGTTGGAACCCCTGGCCACCACGTAGACACGGCCCTGATGATGAGGTCTTACCGTTGACATGCAGCATGTAGGCGTGTGGGTATCCTTTAGTATTTTCATCTTGAACGAAGCAGCGGTATAATCCTGCGTCTCTCTTCTGGACACCAGTGATGGTCAGAGACACGTCTCCGTCTCTGAATCCGTCCTCAGTCAGTGATACTCTGTCCTCATAACCATCGCCTGGGTTTGTGGCTCCATTTTCAGTGTAGTGAAGAGTGTTTTGTTCATAATGTAGCCACGTCACATCCCTGACACCGCTTTGAGTCTCCGCATAACACGAGAGAGTGACGTTTCCCAGCTCGACATCTGTCACGTTTATAGCAACTATGGGGAAAACAATTAAAAAATGTAACATATATTACTCACAGTAAGTTCAACTACACGTGCTATAATGCATGTTCTAAAGCATCTCTAATGTGAGGCAAACAAACACTCACCTACAACCTCCAGGATAACTTGCTTGATAAAGCCATCACAGCTGCACATGTATTGGCCCTGGTCATTATATTTTGCTGACTTGAGAAATAGAGAGTAGTTTTTTTCAAGCGTGACTGCAAATCTTTCCTTAAAACTTTCTTCTATGATGCATTTCTTCTTTTGGCATTCAGCAACAGTTGCTTGTATGGGCAAGGTCTTCCTCCACATTACTTTTTCACCGCTGCAGCAGGGAAGTGATGTTGGGTGATTCAGAACCACAGAAACAGAGGAAGCGCCTGTGAAGATAACAAAAACATTATAAATGTCTTAAATACCACATCGGTTTGCATATCATTTGCAAAAATAACATAGAAATCATAAAAACATGATTATATAAACTGCTCCGATTAAGCTATTTGACAACAGATGCATGTGCATAGCTTTTTACAGTCTATGGTGCATAGGCAGTGTTGGGAAGGTTACTTTGGAAATGTAATAGGTTGCAGATTACAAGTTACCCTACTTTAAATGTAATAAGTAGTGTAACTTTTCCATTACTTTATTAAAGTAATGTAACTAATTACATTTGATTACTTTTTGATTACTTTTCTAAATTTCTAATGTTTTCAACTGTTAATCATTTTCAAGCATGTAAATCAGACAGGGTTAACCTTACAGTAGTGCTCAACACTGATTGCTGTCAGACTTTCCAAATCTTTCATCACTTGAATTAAGATTATAATATTTTAATTTTAAAGGAGACATTGGATGAAAAATATCTTAATTTGCATATAAAGGTGTCTTAGCAGTTTGTGGACACAACCAACCCTACAATGATAGAAATTCACTCCTTTTTTTAATCCCCCAAAAAACTAAACAGTCTCAATTATCAAGCCATATTGATGTTGGAGTGAATAACCAGCACTCTCTTCCACCCTCAATACCACGACTGAGGTGAGACCCTTGAGCAAGGCACCAAACCTCCAACTGCTCTCCGGGCGCTACAGCAATATGGCTGCCCACTGCTCCAGGTGTGTGTTCACGGTGTGTGTGTGTGTGTGTGTGTGTGTTCACTTCTCACTGCTGTGTGTGTGCACTTGGATGGGTTAAATGCAGAGCACAAATTCAGAGTATGGGTCACATACTTGGCCACATGTCACTTCACTTCACTTTCACTAAATTCGTTTATGCCTGGCAGCGCAAATCATTTTACTTCAGACTGTTTTCTGAATGAGGGACAATTCAAGGCAGGTTTTGTTAAAAAGTTGAAACTCAAGGATGGATCTCTTCCACAGAAGAGAGGGGCGGGGTGAGCAGTGATCATTAGCATGTAAAGAGATATGCACCGAAACGAGTCGCTGTGAACAGAGCTGTTTTTGACAAGGTAAAAAGGATGTTGTTTTACATGACCACTGAGATCATTTCAAGAATACCCTAAAGAATCAGACCACCTTGTGGAAAATGGGCATCCGATGTCCCCTTTGAAGCACAGCCACCACAAAATCAGACTTACTTTAAAATCATGCTGAGGTTAAATACAGATTTAAAATCATAACAATAAATAATTGAATAGCGATGATACTGTTTTTGAAATCAAATCTTTGCATAGCTATGACAGGAAACACTGGATCAAACAATGTCTTAGAAAGAAAGAGTTAATCTTAAAAAAATAAAGCATATACATAAACCCATATAGGAAATATAAGAGTTAACGGATAAGCATGTTATAAACTTCTGAAACATTGGTGTTTCATATTTTAGAGCAGTCACTGCAATTTATGAAAGAAATCAATTAAATCTGTATGTGGGAGTGTGTGTGAAAAAATCAGATGTACCCCCCTTTGTAATCCTTAACATTTTCATAAGTAACTGTAATTTAATTACAAATTTTTTCTCAGTAACTGTAACTGATTACAATTACTTTTATTTTGTAATTAAATTACGTAATTCCGTTACATGTAACTAGTTAGTCCTCAACACTGTGCATAGGCCTGTTTCACAACCCACTCTCATGAAAGTGCGTATAAATAGTACGCCAAATAAAAATTAAAACTCGTAGCGCTGATACCAAAAATGGACTTTGGCGTGTATATGCTACGCGATGGGTAGGGTTAGGGTTGTGGGGTAGATGTGTATCATATGTAGGCCTACGTGAACACTGCGTATCATGTATGTCAACAAATTTCATATCATATGCACGCCAAACACGTTCGTATCATATATACGCCAAAGTCCATTTTTCGTACCAATACCACGAGTTTTCGTTTTTTTTTTGGCGTAGCCTACTATTTATAGGCATTTTCATGATTTCACTATGACTGTCGGGAAAGCCCCGGGGACTGAGCTGAGACAAATGTCTGTTTACAGAACATTGGGATAGTTGTGCAAAGCAAAAACAGTGCAATTAAATAATAATTTGCACAAAAGCATTCTTTTAAAGAAATATTAAATTGCATTAAAAGAAAATAAAGTGACCTACCAGTTAGAAATAGTGCAAGAATCCAATAAATCTTCATGGCTATATGCACTGAAACAATTTAACAAACATATTTCATGTTAGTCATACAGGACATTTCGAAGGTATTGTGACTCAAACGCTTGCTTCATATGTCATAACGAGTGTCCAGATCATATTTCTTGGCGATGCCTTCTCCTTGTTGCTTTCCTGGACATTGTAATTAATATTCATGAGCCAATAAATTACAACTGAATGACAACACTTAGAAATTTCAATAGACAATAAATTGAAAATGTAAAGTTACCAGTAAGAAATGAATATTTCTTATGTAAATTAATCACATCTGGCCAATGGAGACGATTGTCTGAGCCGTAAACCTCCTTCAGGAAATGTGTGGGCTTATGCATATTAATATAATTTCATATTAATATAAAACTTCTGTATGTTTCTCACATCTTGTAATAGATGAGCACTATATATTAGACCAATCAAATAAAGCACAAAATTAAAATTGATTGATGTAAGCCCATTTAATTACAATATAGGCCTGTATATAATTCATAGAAAGATATAGTGTATTTATTCAGTGTATAGAAGTGTCTCTTTGACTAGAATTCTGTTACTTGATTTGCCAGTCATTGTTCAACTAAATTGTCAAAATGCTAATTTTCATAGAATATTTTGTTTTGTTTTGCACGGACACAGTTTTAAAAACAAAAATAAACTAAAAATAAATAATAAAAAGATATTTGACATTTATTTAGGTAAGTTTACCCCATTTTTTATTGCAATATATAGAACAATGAATATACAAGGGCAATAACATAAATTACATCAAAGCAAATACAATAATAAGCAAAAAACAATTAAAAAAAATTAAAGTAGGGAAAACAATAAGAAAATCAGGTCCATAAGTGCAAATCGTTACAAATTATTTAAAGAATAGATTTAAGGCTTTAAAATAATTTACAGGTTTTTTTTCGCTTTATTTCTTGTCTCTTTGTGTACAGGTAGTAATTCTATTTTAAAATTAGTCAAATTAGTTTTTTTTTCACTACCCATTTACATTTGTGGATGAAGAATTTTCCATATATAATGAGTAATTTCACAATATACCAATTTTTGAAGTCAACAGTATACTCTAAATAAGTAAATAAATAAAATTAAATCTTGACAATAAAATAAAAGAGCCAAATCACACCAAAATAGTTTTGTACAATCATAAAATAAATGGACAACATAACTAAATTAGCAAATAGAATTCTGTTACTTGATTTGTCAGTAATTATTCAACTGAATTGTCAAAATGCAAATTTTCATAGAATATTTTGTGTTTTGTTTTAAAAAACAAATCAAATAAAAATGACATTTACCCAGGGGGTCAACATTTTCAATTTTGTGCAATAACAACTAACTTTACAAATGTTTAGATCAGCTCACTGGGCTGCTATGTACACTTCAGGTAATAATATGTTATGTAGATTATTATTATTATTTATTTAGGAGTAACTAAGGTACAAAGGGTTAGAAACTGCACTGCACAGGTGACTTTTGGCTTTTCAATCATTTGTTTTCTGTGTGAATAAATACACACTGTTCTTAAGGTTTCATCCTCCCCTAAATAAAAATACGACTGGATCAGATTAATAATGAAAATATCACGATACCTGTTTGCATCAAGTGAGGCTCGGTTCTGTCAGACGCTCCCATTAAAAGAAGTCCCGGGAGTGAATTTGTTTCCTTTTCCTGAAGAAGAAGAAGAAACGTTCGAAGAAGGTGTTCTGATGTCTATATGCGTGTCATAAATCCAGAAGCTTTAGTGCACCTGCTCCTCTCTGCCCTGCACTGAGTGCATTTGAGCACAAAAATAACAACAAAACTGATTCAAGACAGACTTCTGAAGAGGTGTAAAGATGATAACGCTTCAAAGATCTACAGCAAAACAGAAAAGTCATTTGGGGATAACAGAGCGAATATTCAACTACTGTAATAGTACGAATTCCTTGCTAGAGATTAAGTGGAAACTATTAGTCACCACGTGCATCAACTGATCATCAACCTCGCTTCCTGAGCACAGCTCGTGACAGACTCATACTCATAACGCTCCATATGCTTTGATTAGAGGCGCTCGTGGGTTTTACAATAGATATACTATATCGATTAGCACAGCATTATAAACACATGTAGGCCTATGTATGTGTAACAGCTCAAGCTAATTGATTTTCTAAAGGTTTAAAGACTTTTAAGGATTTTGTTCCCATAATAAGCGAGTAAAAACAGCAATGTTGAATAGGGGTTGAATAATTATGACATTAAAAAATCCTAGAACTCAAAAATATTACATTATATATTGACTTTATACCTTTTAATATGCCAGTAATCTAGATGCAATTTTAAAAGGTCCTGAATCTTCGGAAAAGCTTGTATTTGTAAAGTAGTCTCTGGGGATTGAATAATTTCGACTGCAACTGTATATACTTGTAATTATCTATACAAAGATAAGAATATAAGAATTCATACGCGTTTAATAACGTAATTTAATATAAAATTAAAATAAACAATGTAATATATTATTATATATACTTATGTACATGAATTCTATTAATACCCACACTTAAAAGAAATATATTAATATGCATGTTTTGGGCATAAATAATACTAGTGAACACATTAGAGGAGATGACTAGGAGTAACTCTTAAAATACTTATGAAAAATTAAAGTTTAAAAAGTTCAATAATCCAAACCAGCAAAAAAAGGTGAATAATAATAAAATCAACTCACCAAAACTCTTTAAATTCTTCTAAAAATGTATTCAAATCATTATTTTAGAAAAATCTGATATTACTACACGTTTAGGGAGCAATGTTGTTTTGACACGACATCAATGTCTTTATTAACAACCTAAAGTGTCATTCAATAGTTCAGAATCAAAACTACACATTTATATATACAATGCTGAAGCCAGATATCAGTTAAATAATAATAATAACAACATCAAGAAAACAAATCAAGTTTGACTTATTTATTAATACAGAAGCTGACAGTCAATTTCGACTAAACTTGGACTTGTTGATTTCGACTGGTTAATTAATAAAGTAATATTAAATGATCAAGAATAACAAATGAATTCAAAAGCAGGATTCAAATGAATTACAGACAGAACTGATGAGAGGTTTATAGCATTACAGCACAATGTTGAGCTGATATCATTCATGTGGAGAACTCCTTCAGAGCCCAAGATTTGGTGCTGATTTCTCGTCGTAGTCTTGAATATTCCTCAGCGAGAGCCTCAAACTCCTCTCCGTAGATCTGGAAGGAGATCAGCTTCGACTCCAGCGTCTGTTTGTCCAGCTCTGAGGAGTTCAGCTCCGCTCTCAGCTTCTCCCTGAAAGCAGTCACAGATGATTACAGGAACTGATGACTCTGGTTTGCTGAAACTTTTTTTCTTTTCTTACATCTAAGGCAGTGACTCTGTTGTTGTGAAAGGGATGTGGTTTGATGCTGGTTCTATTAATTGGTATTTACTGTAATCTCTTGATGGTCTGTTTGTATTTGTTAATTATTGTTGTTGATCACTGAGGAGTTGCCACAGATACAAAAAGAATTTCCGAAAGGATAATAATAAACTTGAAACTTAAACTGAAACTGACTCGAGACCGAACAGACAATATAAAACATCATTATAACATATTTTCCTTAAAAATACTGCACTGATGAATACTGCAAAACATGATCAGGAATGTGCTTTAAAATATATAGGGTTTCCATAATTCCTTCCTAACCGACATAATTATACTGATTAGGCTTAATCTATTTTAATTTCAGTTGTTTCTATTTATTTTCAGTTAGTAATTTCAGTGTTTCAACGTAAACTCATTTCAGTATTAATGAGATACTATTATAGTTATTAATATTTTGAATCAGTTTTTTATTTTGATAATTTCTGTTTTTATTTTGGTCTTTAATTTCTGTTACTTTTTCTGTTAAAATTACTTTTAGTAATTTTGTTATGCGTTTTGGTAATTTCGTTAGTTTTTGGTGTCTATATCGTTTTTATTAATTTTTAGTTATTTTAGTACATCAAGTTAAATTGAATTGAGAAATGTTGCAATCAACAACTCGCTGAACTAAAAAGGTTTATATTATATACACATACAATGACCAAGGCAGGCATAATTTTTTTCAATAAAACAAAAACAATGTTAATATGGTATTATTACCAGGCATGTATGCCATCGGTCCTGGAAATACATTTCTCTAATTTTACAGAAGTAGTTTAAGCTTTTCATCTGATATACAGTATACTAATATTTATATATTGAATTTAATGAACAGAAATCTTTTTAATAGTTTTCGTTAACGATAATACCCCTGACAGTACTGCACAGATGAATGCTGGCTGGCGTTACTCACGTAATTGTCTTATGAGCCGCTATCTTGTCTCTTGTGTACGTGTCCAGCTGAACTTCCAGCATCTCGGCTCTGCAGGAACAAACTCATCCTTATGAATATGCAGATGATCTCAATATCACATTCAAGAGCACAAGCACCGATCGTACCTGATCTTCTGCAAACCAATCTCACATTTGGCCTGGAAGTACTCGATCTTCTTCCGGTCTAGATCTTTCTGAGCCTTGAGCCGGAGATCCAGGACGAGACTCTGAAGGATGTTCATGCTCTTCAGCAGCTCCTGACAAACAAACACATCACTATCAGACACTTTTATTGTAAGCTTCTGTTTTCACTTTAATTTTAAAGGTTTAGTAATTTTGTTGTTGTTTTTATTTGTTTTATTGTTTTCTATATAGTCTATATATTTTATTTTATTAATTTATATTATTTCATTTAGCTATTATTTTAGTACTTCAAGTTAAACTAAATGAATATGAGAAATGTTGCCTTGGCAACTAGATGAAATAAAATAAGGTTTTTACATTTTAGTTTAGTTTATTTCATTTCAAGTAATAAAAATGTTCCCTATCAATACTTCACTCGTACTGCGCCACTAGACACTATGGAAAAAGTAATTTTTCTCCAAAACTGAAGCCTTTCTTTTTAAATAACGCAGTGTAACTGTCGGGCCATTGATTCGTTCAGTGAATACAAAGAACCAATGGCTCAGCAGTCGAGCTGCACGAGCCTATGGCCACGAAGCCCGCCTGAACCCGCCAGAATGGCCGGGGCATCTGTCTATATAAGCGGGCATTCTGCCATAGGATACTTTGATTTCTTCTCCTTCAGCGACTACGTTGTTCTTCGCTGATCTACAAAACTCGAAGCCTTCTCGCCGTTGAAAAGCCTTGCAGCGGATCAAGCTGAACCAGCGACCCTCTGCTCGGCTGATTCGCTGCTTCTCCACCGCCTTCAGCGTCGCAGCAGCCGCGGGCCCATCTGATCCCCTGCCACGATCCAGTGAGCCTCAAAGAGCTTATTTCTAAGGAGGTAAGTTCTAAAAGAGCAAATGTCACGCTGCGAGTGTGGCTCGTGCAGGAGTAGCGAGTACACGCTCACTGAGACGGAATGCTCTCACTAAGAGTACGAGTCTCGCTCTTCTCCGCTCGTAGTACGCCTTCAATGAAGGCAGCCCCGCCCTCCCGTTTCGCCTCTCTCAGCAAAGCTCGGAGAGCGAAACAGCGGAGTCAAGGAGCTAGCAACCTGTGTGCTCGCTCTCCCCGCTGTACTTTGATCCACCGGCGTGTCTTATACGTGAGAATCAGTGCCCCTCGTTACATCGAGCGGCTCCATCCTCCTAGGTGGACCAGAGCAGAACACTGTCACCTCTCTATTGCTGACAGCTTCATATTTGTTTGTGTGTGTGTGTGTCGCTGAGGCTGCATCCAAAATCAGAGCCTCTCGCTCCCTCAGGATGTTTCCAGAAGATGCTAGGTCTCATGGCCTTTGCATCTCCAGTGCTTCAGCTGGGCCTGCTTCGTATGTAGCACCTTCAGTACTGGCTGAAACACTAGTTCCGTCCCACGCCTGGCATCTCGGACGCCTTCATATCAGGGTGAACTAAGCCTGCGTGGCAACTCTGGCCCCTTGGAAAGATGCTCAGTGGATGGAACGGGGCGTGCCCCTGGGTATGGTCTGCAGAAGGAAGGTTGTCTCGACAGATGCTTCCAACATAGGTTGATGAGATCGTGCGAAGGCAAACCAACTTTCGGCCACTGGTCGAAAGAGGAAGGTCGGCTACACATCAACTGCCTGGAAATGCTGGCAGTATGTCGGGCCCTTCAGATCTTCACGACAGAGCTAAGGGGACACCACGTTCTGGTCTGCTCGGACAGCATGACCTTGATGTCCTACATAAATCGCAAGGGAGGGCTCTCCTTGAGGCCCCTTTTCATTCTAGTAGAACGCCTTTTGGAATTGACAAAGCTCAACTTGCACTTGCTGAGAGCAACGCATGTGCTGGGCAAATTGAACTGAGGAACAGACATGTTGTCCCGGAGCAACGTCCCCTCAGACGAGTGGTTACTCCATCTGCAAATGGTTCAGAAAATCTGGGAAATCTTTGGCAAGGCAAATATAAATCTCTTTGCCTAAAAGGATGATTCTCATTGCCCTACATATTTTTCAAAGGACGGGGACGTGCTGACCCACGACTGGCCCAGGCTTCTCCTTTACACTTTTCCCCGATCGCCCTGATCCCACAAGTAATCAGAAGAATCAGGGAACAAAGACCCAAAGTTCTGCTTGTGGCCCCTCTCTGGAGGAACCAGCTTTGGTTCCTGGAGATGTCTCAGCTGCTCACAGCAGCCCCATGACCCATTCCCCTGAGATGGGCCCTCCCCTCTCAGACAAACAGAACTATATGGCATCCCCAGCCCAAGCTGTGTGCTCTGCACCTGGCTAAGGATTCAGCTGCTCGGATTGAGTTGGGCAGGTCATTCCACCAGGAGGGAACAGTTAATGAAAAAGTCTGTGAAAGTGATTTTGTGCCTCTTTGGGATGGCACAATGCGTCGTTCACTTGCAAAACGCAAGCTTCTAGAGGCACATAGGTCTGAAGTACTGAATTTAGGTAGAGGGGTGCAGAGCCAGACGTGGTTTTGTAGGCAAACATTAATGCCTTGAATTTAATGCGAGCAGCTATTGGTAGCCAGTGCAAATTGATGAACAGAGGTGGGACGTGCATTCTTTTCGGCTCATTAAAGATTAATTGTAGAGGTTTGATGGAATTGGTTGGAAGACCTGCCAAGAGAGCATTGCAATAGTCAAGTCTGGACCGAACAAGAGCTTGAACAAGGAGTTGTGTTGCACGTTCTGAAAGAAAGGGCCTGATCTTCCTAATATTGTATAAAGCAAATCTGCAGGACCGGGCAGTTTTAGGAATATGGTCTGAGAAATTCAGCTTATCATCAATTGCTTTAGCATAGGTAAAGTGAATGGGAGACTTGCAGGTGCTCTCTGTGAGCCCTGCCTGCCTCGAGATTGAGCCCAGCGACTCTAATGTCATCCTGAGGCCAAGGCATGGTTATATACCTAAGGTGCTCTCTACTCCATTCAGAGCACAGGTCATTTCACTCTCTGCGCTTCCTCCCGCAGAGGAGAACCAGGAGTTGAATTTACTCTGCCCCGTCAGAGCACTGAGAATGTACATTGAGAATTCCGCCCCGTTTAGGTGGTCGGAGCAACTCTTTGTTTGCTTCAGTGGCTGCAATAAAGGGCATCCGGTCATGAAGCAGACTTTCCAGGTGGATAGTTGATGCTAGCATACTCTTCTTTGGGTCTACAATGCCCCATTGGAGTATGAGCCCACTCCACCAGAGGCATCGCCTCTTCTTGGGCGTGGTCTAGTGGGGTGTCAATCACAGAAATTTGTGCAGCGACTGACTGGGCCTCACCGTCCACATTCGTAAGGTTTCATAACCTGGATCTCCCTGCCTTACAGGCAAGGGTCCTTTCTGCTTAATGGGCGCGCACCAACAAAGAGGTGAGACCAGCTATGAGCAGAGTTTGGCCGTAATACGCCCAACTCACCAGGATTGCTTACTTGTGCGCTCTCGGCCCTCCTGGAGTGCCAAGGCTGTATGAGTCTTACTTGGAATGATTACCCAGGCCGGGCGCAACCTCAGTGAGTTTGGCCCGTTGCTTGAAAGGGTTCTCTATCATACTTGTCCCTCTGGGCCCATTAGGTGCTTAAAGCAAGTTTATGTGTCAGTCGTTTCCTACCATAGCACGGCGTGATTGTACTGTTGCCCCATAACGTCTAGCAACGCATTACAAGTGAAGTATCGATAGGGAACGTACTCTGTTACTAACATAACCTTGGTTCCCTGCGATACGGGAATGAGTACTGCATTACTTGCCATGCTATGTAGCTGCATGACTCAGTCATCGCTTCAGTCGAAGTAACTTGAGGATCCCATGGCGGAATGCCCTCTTCTTCAAAAACGAATTATTTTGTTTCTACACTGTTTATTTTAGGAGTCATAAAAGTGTGATGAATTATGATGAGAGAAAATTTCTAACATCTAAAAATGAATAATTTGATGTATGCTTTGTATGCTTCTGTTTCTTCTGTATTTCTACTGACATGCATCACTAACGAATCTTAACGGAGTTTGTCAGGTGTCTTGCAGACATGAATGTGTTTCTCTGGACTCACAGACAGGTACGTGTGTGTTTGTCTCTGCAGTAACGCGCCGTTCTCTCGGTTTTTCTCTGTAAGGCTCTTGGCTCTCTTTTGTTCAGCGTCCAGCAGTTCAGGAAGTTTGGAAAGCTTCACACTCCTGAGACCCTCGCTTTCATTTTCTGAGAGAACAGATCAAATCAAAACCATCCAAATATCCCATCATTAAACAAATTATGTCTCAGCGGAGGCGATCAGTTTACCCCGCTCCGGCTGATAGTATGTCAGGATACTGACGGCCTTCTTCTTCAGATGCTGCAGGAGTTCTGCTGGCAACCTCTGCTTCATCTCTAACAGCTCCTGAAGGACAAACATGAGAGATCAGCTTTAAATATCATTCACTGCATCAGAAAACCATTAAAACACAGTTCTGCCTTCAATACAGGCTGCTTCATCTCTAGCAGCTCCTGAAGAACAAACATGAGAGATCAGCTTTAAACATCATTCACTGCATCAGAAAACCATTAAAACACAGTTCTGCCTTCAATACAAGCTGCACTGACCAGTGATGAAATGATCATTACAACAAAAAAATAACCTGGACTGCAGTTAATATTATGTACTAGTTTTTATTAATGTCTCAAATTAGCTTTTATTTTATTAATTTTTTTCATTTTTATTTTAATAAGTTTAAGTACATCTTTTATGTGCTTTTGTCATTTTTATTAGTATTTTTTATTTTACTCAATAGGTTTAATTTTATTTTATTTTAGCTTTAGTTTTTAATTATTTCCAGTTAGTAATTTCAGTGCTTTAACTTAAACTTATTTCAGCGTTTTATTTTAGCATTGCATTTAATCTATCTCTAATTTATGACAAATAAATACTTTGCTGTTTAGAAAAGTTTATTGAATACACAGAGCCGTAGATCACTGACAAGCTACACAATATCGCGTTCATTATCGAAGTCGATTCATCTGTGATAATAAACGCGATATTGCGTAGCTTGTCAGTGATCTACGGCTCGGTGTATTAAATGCTGCTCCATCTGAAAGCAGGTGATGGAGATTTACCGCTAATCACAGAACCGGCTTTACTGACGAGATGCGCATGACAATCGCGTTCAATATATCGCCCATCCCTACCTAAAACTATTAAAACATTTTTTGTTAATTTAAATAAGCCTGAAATAAAATAAAACATACAAATAAGCGTAATTATTTAGATGCCAAAGTAACATTTTTAACCTTTGTTTAGTTTAAGTTAAATCACTAATATTACTAACTGGAAATAAAATAAATAAAAACTAAAATTGAAATAAAATATAAAATAATATAAAAAAATAAAATAAAAAAAAGACAAAAGCACATAATACAATTATTTAAAATGAATTACAGTTAAAATAAAAACAAAGTATAAAAATAAAAGCTAATTCAAAATACAACCCGAATTCTGGAAATGTTGGGACGTTTTTTAAATTTGAATAAAATGAAAACTAAAAGACTTTCAAATCACATGAGCCAATATTTTATTCACAATAGAACACAGAGTACATAAATGTTTAAACTGAGAAATTTTACAATTTTATGCACAAAATGAGTTCATTTCAAATTTGATGCCTACTACAGGTCTCACAATAGTTGGGACGAGGGCATGTTTACCATCTTCTCTTCTTTTAAAAACAGTTTTAAGACGTCTGGGCATCGAGGTTATGAGTTTCTGGAGTTTTGGTGTTAGAATTTGGTCCCATTCTTGCCTGATATTGGTTTCCAGCTGCTGAAGAGTTCGTGGTCATCTTTGATGTATTTTTCATTTAATGATGCACCAAATGTTGTCTATAGGTGAAAGATCTGGACTGCAGGCTGTTGTAAAATCTGCAGTATGTGCTTTTGCATTGTCCTGCTGAAATACACGTCATCTGGAGGGGAGCATATGTTGCTCTAAAACCTTTATATACCTTTCAGCATTCATAGTGCCTTCCAAAACATGCAAGCTGCCCATACCGTATGCACTTATGCACCCTCATACCATCAGAGATGCTGGCTTTTGACCTGAACGCTGATAACACGCTGGAAGGTCTCCCTCCTCTTTAGCCTGGAGGACACGGCGTCCATGATTTCCAACAAGAATGTCAAATTTGGACTCGTCTGACCATAGAACACTTTTCCACTTTGAAACAGTCCATTTTAAATGAGCCTTGGCCCACAGGACACGACGGCGCTTCTGGACCATGTTCACATATGGCTTCCTTTTTTGCATGATAGAGCTTTAGTTGGCATCTGCAGATGGCACGGCGGATTGTGTTTACCGACAGTGGTTTCTGGAAGTATTCCTGGGCCCATTTAGTAATGTCAATGACAGAATCGTGCCGATGAGTAATGCAGTGTCGTCTGAGGGCCTGAAGACCACGGGCATCCAACAAAGGTCTTCGGCCTTGTCTCTTACGCACAGAGATTTCTCCAGTTTCTCTGAATCATTTGATGATGTTATGCATTGTAGATGATGAGATTTGCAAAGCCTTTGCAATTTGATGTTGAGGAACGTTGTTTTTAAAGTATTCCACAATCTTTTTACGCACTCTTTCACAGATTGGAGATCATCTGCCCATCTTTACTTCTGAGAGACTCTGCCTCTCTAAGACGTCCCTTTTATAGCTAATCATGTTACAGACCTGATGTCAATTAACTTAACTTAGCTGAATCTTTTCAAAATGTCTTGCTTTTTCAGCCCTTTGTTGCCCCCGTGCCAACTTTTTTTAGACCTGTAGCAGGCATCAAATTTGAAATGAGCTCATTTAGTGGATAAAAGTGTAAAATTTCTCAGTTTAAACTTATGTTCTATTGTAAATAAATTATTGGCTCATGTGATTTGAATGTCTTTAGTTTTCATTTTATTCAAATTTAAAAAACGTCCCAACATTTCCAGAATTCGGGTTGTACTTATATAAATGATAGCGGTGTGTAAATAATCCTCAGAGAGGCAGTGATTTGATGAGCATCAGTGAAGTGAAGGACGCAGCACCTGTTCAGGAGGCATTTGTCTCTGGACTCTTTCTGCAGTCAGTCCCAGAACGCCGCTGTGATCTTCACTGCTATCAGAGCTGACCTCCATCTGTTTCACACACTGAGCCACCATCAAACACTGCTCCAGCGTGCTGTAGAACTGAAAACACTGTCACACATGCTGCTTACAGTCTTCTGGAGCATTCACACCATTTACAAACACAACATTACGCTCATTTACTGCTGGATTGCAGGATCTGTTCACTGTTATGTGAGAATGAGTCTATCTCCTCACAACAGGCCTCACTCACTGTCATAAGATTTAAATCTTCTCTCAGTAACTACTTTAGTCTGTTGTGCTGCTATAATAACTCATGTTTCTGCTGGAATAAGAGCGTGACGTCTGCTCTGTACTCATTCAAACACACAGTAGCAGTCTCTGAGGTTGATGTGGGTACCTTGTCCTCCGCTGTCAGAGCGCTGGAGGCTTTACTGAAGCGGTTCTCCTGGACGATTTCTCTCAGAACCCGATGAACGCTCTCCACACGCAGCCAACCCAACCTCTGAGTGTGCAGCTCGCGCTCGGCCTGCAGAACACACACCAGAGCAGAACACACCACAGCTATTAGCCTCAACTACAACTAGAGCTATTAGAACCATTCTGTTCATTGACATCAAGCTGCAACACAATATAATATAAATATTAGAGGAGAAATTAGACAATTAGAAATGATGCCTTCACAACTGACCGAATAAGTTTAAGCTGAAACACTATAATTACTAACTGGACATTAATAAAACCTAAAACTGAACTGAAGTGAACTACTAAAAATAAATTAGTAAAATAAAAAATTTAAATAATTAGATCTACATGTAAAAATGTAATTAAAATAATTAAAAAAGACAAACGCCAACAGCATAATGACAAAAAAATAACCTAAAATTGTAAAAATATAAATAAATAAAAATTAAATTATACAAAAAGCTAATTTAAAATATTAAAATACACTATAATAGCATAGAAGTGCTACTAAAATAACAGATCTTCTCACCAGCTGTTAAATTCACAATTCCTTCTTTCAGATGTAATCTACACACTTACGCATTTAAGCACTTATTGTGGTAAAAAATCTGCAGATTGTATTTAAATATGACAAAATGTGTTAAACAGAGACTATGCTATGCTGGTAGTTGAAAGCATTGTCAAAATTAGTGCTGTCAGACGATTAATCGCATCCAAAATAAAGGTTTTTGTTTATGTAATATGTGTGTGCACTGTGTATATGTATAATGTATATATAAATACAAACATTATATATATTGAAAATATTTTCATGTATATATTTATATAATATATAAATATATTTCATATGCAAATATAACATTTTCTTAAATATATGCACATGCATGTGTGTATATTTATATATACATAAATATATAAAGTACACACACATATATAAACAAAAACTTATTTTGGATGCGATTAATCGTTTGACGGCACTAGTCAAAATATTTAATAAATACACAAAGGAGGTTGTGGATATTTTATGAATGCGAGGCTATTATATAATTAATATGTTATATAATATACACTTTTTTTATGAGTGCATAATAATTGAAAAGAATAAATAGCTAAACAGTGATGAAACCTTAAAGAAATAATCACTAGCCGCTAAAATATTCACTTTCCCTGATATATTCATGTATTTTTCAACCCATTTATGCATATGACAGATGCTTTTATCCAAAGTAAGTTACACTGTATTTAAGGTAAACACTGTTTTATCAGCTCATGCTGTCAGTGGTAATGGAACCCATGACTCGGTGTTGCGAGCACACACTCTAGTGTTGGTGGGTATAAAGTGTGCATGAGTTTGTGGGCTCGGACCTTCTCTCGGTCCCTCCTGAGGTGCTGTGTGAGTCCGGTTCGGTCCACATGCTGAGACAGAGTCACCAGTAACTTACAGAACTGTGGATTCTGGATCAAATCCTCCTCTGAGATCTGACTCCGAGCAAACGCTGATAAAACTGACACACAGAGAGAGAGACTCGTTTATATTCAGCACACAATCAGCATCATGCAGAAGCATCACTGAGGGGGGGAAGAAAAATACATCTGTTTTCATAAAAGGACAGTTTGAAACAAAGAAGAGCAAAAGAAGTTCAAACCTTGTTGATGTAAAGTGTCTCCTTTACCGAGAGACGACACAAACACTGAATCTGTTCTGTGAGACATCACTGACATCTGATAAATCATATCATATCATGAAAAAACACGCATTAAAAGATAGAAATGTGATTGATATTTGATTCGATTTGATCAGAGGAAAGATATTTTATATACATCACAACAACTCAGTAACTTACCCGGATGTTTTACATTTACTGAAGGTTGGAGAGGAATAATTACATAGAAATATTTGTCATTACTGTCGAATTATTAATTATAATGATCAAAGAAAGTCGCGCTGTTACTTTGTTGACATCCTCTCTTCGTTCTATTTTCCCGCCAGGACAGCTGATGATCTACTGCGCGTGCGCGACTGTCATCTGATTGGTTCACTGCCTGTAATGACGTCGTTTGAACTCTCAGGTTAAACCAATCCGGTTCAGCCACTGATACAATATATCAAATAAAAGTCTCTTGTTATAAATGACGCTCAGAGTGAAATGCAGACAGACCAGTGTGTTGCCATTTTTAAATTAAATAGTACGAATGCTTAAGTACACAACAAATCCCAATTTAACCCCTGCATGTATATACTTACTTAAAAATGTTGATGACCCATTTTCACGCTCATCAATTTTTTTTATTTATTATTTTTATTATACTTAACGTCAGTAACGATTGCTTTTCATCCCCTCTGTCATTAAGAGTCTGCACAGCTGAGTCTGTCACACAAACATGTCCTAAATCCTCAAGCTTTATTAAGCAGTTCACACAATATATACTTTGCATAGAAACAAAAGTAACATCATTCTGGGTCCTCCAGAAGAACAAGATAAAACAATAACAGGAATCATTTCTTACTCCTTCATACAGGTCTGACATGGTGAATATAAGGTTACATTTAATAAAGAAAAACAAAATTAAGGCTAGAAATAAAAAACTTGGAGAAAAAACTCATTATACAGCAGTTATGGAAAAATAAAAAAGAATCAGAATCAGAAAGAGCTTTATTGCCAAACATGTTTACACACACAAGGAATTTGTCTTGGTGACAGTAGATTCCAGCACAGAAAAAAAGTACAGACAGTGCAGGCATACACACAATTTCACATGCATATAATAAAATCAAATATAAACTAGTAATAATAAAGAGAATAGACAATACATTTAATATATAAATGTGTGTGTGTGTGTGTGTGTGTGTGTGTGTATATATATGCTATGTGTATTTCTTCACTCATACACATTCTCAATGGTGACTGAGAATAAAGAAAGTGAATGGTGACTAAAGGAGACCCTGAGACCACTAAAATTCTGTTATTTATCATCATATACATACATCTGTTATTCTCGTGGACTCTAATAGCGATCATTAAGAAATATAAATATATCTTGTGTAAATAAATGAAGTCTTAAAAAATCAAAAACAGCTCTTGTGTGAGAAGTGATATTAAAAGTTATGCACTGAATGTTGTGTATCTACATTGTGTGCTCTCCATCCACAGGGAACGTGTGTAAACTCAGCACAGAGCTGAACTCACACAGTGAAACACAACAGTGTTCAGAATATTCTGTGGTCCCATGATGACAGTTTTCATATTGTGTACTTGTGTATCAGACAAGCAGCTGCCAGCTTCATGAATGACTCTAACAATCATGTTTCTGTGTTTGAGTCAGTTTCATTATTAGACAGACTGTGATCATTCACTGTTCATAGATCTCTTCTCCAGGATAAAAAGGATGAGTTGAAAGCTTTTGGTCACTCTCCTGTACGGGCTCGTGATCTGTAGTCTCCACTGAGAGTGATGCCTTCTTCTTACGGCATAAAAGAATGAGAAGAAAGCAAATGAAGAGAGAGAAAGGTAAGATCAGTCCAATTGGCTTTCATTTCATTACATTTCAAAGCTTTATATGCTTTAAATTTTCTTGTTATTTCAAACGGAAGAAATCTGGACCCAGCAGCAATGTCTTTTCAGATAATTATTTTCAAAGAACCTCATTAACTTTTAATAGCTTATTGACTGCTGGCTAATTGATGGCTAATAATGCATAATAATTCATTATAATGTCAGTTTAACCTAGTATGCCTGTATGGCCTCATGCAACTCCATTACGGCACGGAAGTTTTTTGTAATTTCCTAATATATGTTTGATGATATATAATGTAAAGTTTTTGAAAATACTTCTTTACATACCAATGAAGGTGACAGATTTTTGTTGGCAATTATATGGATGAATATTGATGATAAATGCACTTTTCATTGGGGAGAAAATATGGAGTCATGTGCACATGTCCTGAAAGTGGACCAAAATGGACCCCTGTGGGTCATGTGATCATTTTTTTGCATTTTCATTTAATTAGTATTTGAGTTCTGCTACCCTGAGATAGCATTTATCAACGGGTGTCTCATTTTATTAAAAAACCTTAAAACTAGTTTCATGTTTCAAGTATTATAGTTTTATTGGAAAACCAGGGGACCCCTCCCCAAGTATATTATTTGGGTGTTATGGGGGGGGGGTCCGTTAATGCTTATGCCCCCCTCAATTCGAACACTTATGAGAATGTCTTTACCTTCATTAAGATCTTCATTGCTGGTAAATGATGCATGTTTTTGTTCTCTAGAGTAGACTGATATTAAGTTAGAAACGCTGGCGATCGAACTGTTCGAATGAATCAAACTGAATCATGATTCACGAACTGATTCAGACAGTTCTGTCATCACTCAGAAGTGAGAAACATGGTCATTTTGCTTCATATTTCCCATACAGTGCAATCAGTCGTTTGTTTGAACTGTTTTATTTACAATAGACAAAAAATACAAACATATATACATCAATTTATGCGATTGCCTGATCATCAGTTTACAGATCAACATCTGTCACATTTCAACTTATACTCAGACCTGAAGAGACAGACAATGCTTTGATGTTTTGTCTTTGTGTCTTTAAATCTTTAAGTTATTGCTGAACTGACTCTTTATGCACAATTGCCACTGAATTGCAGTGAAGTCTATTTGATCTTAAAGAGAAACATCAACATACATGATGTTAAAATGTACTCCATACAAAAGATGTGCTGCGAAAAATGATTTTATGACTGTGCTTTTGTCATTTTCCAGTACAAATATCTAAACATCCTTAAAATCAAGAGAAGTGAAATATACAGTGCATCTTGTTTTCTGCAAAATGCATCAAAATGAAGTGAGTTTATGATTAAAATAAGAGCAAATATCTGCTGATGGGATCAGAAGAATGAACTTAATTCAAAAAAGGAATCAAATCTTGATTTAAGGATGATTAGATACTGATAAACTTTTGCAGTGCAGTGAAATGTTTGAGTGAATTTGTGATCGTTAAAAACATTGTGATCTATAATAATTCTTCTGTATGAACCTGACGTGTATTTACTTGAATGCATCGCAGTACATCAGTGTAATACTGAACACATCCGCTGTAGCTGATAGTGAAGAAGCTGCATTTCATCAATCTTTTAAAAAGCAGCAGCTCAAATAGAAGAGTTTTCATGTGTGTTTGACTTCTTCACGTCACATTCAGACTTTAGGGTTTCTGCGAGTCTTCAAAACTTTTAAGGCCTGATAAGGTGTTAAATCAGAGCAGAGAAAACTTACAGCGTTTAATATCGCATGCACTGCAGAAAATTAATATCTCCTTAAAGGGATAGTTCACTTTGAAATTAAAATGTGGTATCTATCAGCTTACCCCAAGGGCATCCAAGATGTAGGTGTCTTTTTTTCTTCAGTAGATCCAATTTTGATGTTTTTAGGTCAAACCGTTCTAGTCTGTCAGTCATATAATGGCAGGTATTGGTCACTGTCTCTATAAGAGGGAAAAAGAACATGCACAGAGAAATCCAAATTAAACAATTCCCCATCGTAACTACACATTGATGGCCTAAGACACGAAACGAGCGGTTTGTGTGAGAAAACGAACAGTATTTATATCGTTTTTTACCTCTTGTACACAACCATGTCCAAGTGATCTGAGTGCACACACATCCGGTGTGTGACGTGTGTGTGCGCGCGCTCTGGCTCACGCTGCATTCACGCTTGACGGGGCGTCGGCGTCAACGCTTGACGCGCCGTCATAGTTACGTGTCTGAAGCGTGGTGCTGACGCGCCGTCATAGTTACAACAACCAATCACATACTCTCTGGTGTTGCATGAACGGGATTGGGTATTTGCATGAGGCGATCTGATTGGCTGATGCCTCCGTTGGCGCTTGAAAAGTTGCGTCAGCACCACGCTTCAGACACGCCCTCCGTCAAGCGTTGACGCCGACGCCCCGTGTGAATGCAGCGTGAGCCAGAGCGCGCGCACACACACGTCACACACCGGATGTGTGTGCTCAGATCACTTGGACATGGTTGTGTACAAGAGGTAAAAAACGATATAAATACTGTTCGTTTTCTCACACAAACCGCTCGTTTCGTGTCTTAGGCCATCAATGTGTAGTTACGATGGGGAATTGTTTAATTTGGATTTCTCTGTGCATGTTCTTTTTCCCTCTTATAGAGACAGTGACCTATACCTGCCATTATATGACTGACAGACTAGAACGGTTTGACCTAAAAACATCAAAATTGGATCTACTGAAGAAAAAAAGACACCTACATCTTGGATGCCCTTGGGGTAAGCTGATAGATACCACATTTTAATTTCAAAGTGAACTATCCCTTTAAGTACTTTAGTCTTGCTTTCCAGAACAAATATCTAAACATCCTTAAATCAAGATGCATTTGAGATGCAAAATAAACGTGAAGTTTTGTTTTCTGAGAAACTGAACAAAATGATTTATGATTAAAACAAGAACAAAAAAATGTTTTCCCTTTTGGCAGAGATTTATGCTATTCTTAAACATAAATTCACCTCAGTTTCTCATAAAACAAGCTTTTTTATGTTATTTTGCTTCTTAAGTAAATGCATCTTGATTTATGAATCTTCAGACATTTGCACTGGAAGACAAGACAAGCATCAGCAGTTTTTGCAGTGTGATCAGATACAGTAAAAGTTATTATAAAGTACTAGAGATCTATTTTCAGCTAATATAAGATAAGTTTTCTTTACTTGCTCTTAAACTGTCTTAATTAAACCTGCAGAAACCTTGTTTGTGCCACATAATCATTGCTGTTCATAGTGTTCACCGTCTGTTTGATCACATGACATTAACTGCTTGATTTTTACTGTACATTTCTGCCATATGAACATCAGCTTGAGATCACCACTGATAAGCTGTTACTAAATATAATGTAGAAGCTTTACATTTCTGTAAAGCTGCTTTACAATGATTTGCATCGTGAAAAGCGCTATACAAATAAACTTGAATTGAATTGAATATTTGATTCATCATCATCATCCTCCTCCAGTCTGTGGTTTCTCTCACAGCAGCTTCTTAAGTAAATGCATCTTGATTTATGAATCTTCAGATGTTTGCTTTGCAAAACAAGACAAAAATACTGAGGAAGAATCACTTTTTAACACTTTTTGCAGTGTTATCAGAATGTACAGTAAAAGTTTTTTGGGGGGGAAATTATTTGAAAAGTATTGGGGATCTATTTTCAAATGTTAAAGCATTGTTAATACAAGACATGACCCTGGAGCACGAAACCAGTCATAAGTAGCACGAGTGTATTTGTAGCAATTGTATGGGTCAAAATTATCCATTTTTCTTTTATGCCAAAAATCATTAGGATATTAAGATCATGTTCCATGAAGATATTTTGTAAATTTCCTACCGTAAATATATCAAAACTTAATTTCTGATTAGTAATATGCATTGCTAAGAACTTCATTTGAACAACTTTAAAGGTGATTTTCTCAATATTTAGATTTTTTTGCACCCTCAGATTCCAGATTTACAAATAGTTGTATCTCAGACAAATATTGTCCTATCATAACAAACCATACATCAATGGAGAGCAGATGATGATGCATAAATCTCAATTTCATAAAATTGACCTGTATAACTGGTTTAGTGCTCCAGGGTCACAAATTGGCCCTTGGGCTTAGGTTAAGCCAGGTTTAGGCCACAGCTCAAGCAGGGCATGTAAGTAGCTTTTATAAACATGCCTTAGATCAAAACAATGGCTCTGTCAGTGCAAGTTTCTCTCAGTTGAAACAACCCAGACATGCATTTTAGTCTAGGACTAGACTTAAGCCTTTAGTGTTTCATTCAGTTTTCCTGCAGATACCCTGTGTGTTTTGTGTCATGTTTGATTAGTGATCTGCATCCAGTGATCATTCATTCACTCATCTTCATCCTCCTCCTCCTCCTCCAGCGTGTGGTGTCTCTCTCAGTTATTGCGCAGGTTCGTGCTGATTAAAGTGCCTGTTCCTGGACTCGATCCGTCTGCGTCTGCGCTCTCAGAGCACCATGGCGGGGACGTGGCGCAGCAGTGCAGGATGGGGAGCGGGCGGAGCCTCCGGGTTCGATCCTCTGGGTCTGTGTCGCGCACTCTTCTGATGCGCGCGCAGGCCGGCCAGCTGCGAGTATGCGCTCTGGCAGACGGTGCACTTGTAAGGGCGCTCGCCGGTGTGCAGACGCACGTGGTTGCGCAGCGTGGAGGACTGGCTGAAGCGGCGGCTGCAGAAGCGGCACACGAAGGGCTTGTCCAGTGTGTGGATGCGCATGTGCGAGCGCAGGTTACTCCTGGAGTTGAAGCCGCGGTGGCAGATGACACAGCGCATGCGGCTCGAGGTGGAAGAGGAGGACAGCGAGGAAGACGCGGCGTCGCATGCGTGAGAGTCGTCTGCTGTGGAGGACATCAGGGGAAATGTCTCAGACACTGCAGAATATACATTTACATGTTCACTTCAACTAGCAGTTTAGCAGTAAAATACAAATTAATCAAAGGATGCACTTAACTGACAGAAAATGAGTTGTCTCAAAGAGCAGAGTAAATGTTAGGTTAAAATATTATATCTGTTTTATTTGTGATTTTTTTTTAAAAAAAGTAATGAAAATGAATGAAATCTCAAAAACTCATTAAAACGAATAAAATCTTGAAAAGTCATGGAAATTAATAAAATCTCAAAAATTTATAAAATATTAAAATGTCATGGAAATTAATAAAATCTCAAAAAATTAAAAAATATTTTGAAAAGTCATGGAAACTAATAAAATCTCAAAAATTATAAAATATTAAAGTCATGGAAATAATAAAATCTCAAAAATCATGGAAAATAAAATCTCAAAAATATAAAATAAAGTCAAAAATTAATAAAATAAAGTCATGGAAACTAATAAAAAAAATCTCTCAAAAATTTAAAATATTAAAGTCATGGAAATTAATAAAATCTCAAAAATATAAAATATTAAAGTCATGGAAATAAAATCTCAATAAAATCTCAAAAATTAATAAAATCTCAAAATAAAAGTCATGGAAATAATAAAATCTCAAAAATTTATAAAATATTAAAGTCATGGAAATTAATAAAATCTCAAAAATTTATAAAATCATGGAAAGTCATGGAAATTAATAAAATCTCAAAAATGTCATCAAAAACATGGAAAATTAATAAAATCTCAAAAATTAGTCATGGAAACTAATAAAATCTCAAAAATCCAAAAATTTATAAAATATTAAAGTCATGGAAATTAATAAAATCTCAAAAATTTATAAAATATTAAAGTCATGGAAATTAATAAAATCTCAAAATTTATAAAATATTAAAGTCATGGTCATAAATAAAAAATCTCAAAAATTTAAAATATCATGGAAATAATAAAATCTCAAAAATGTCATGGAAATTAATAAAATCTCAAAAATTTATAAAATCATGGAAACTAATAAAATCTCAAAAATGTCATGGAAATTAATAAAATCTCAAAAATTTATAAAATATTAAAGTCATGGAAATTAATAAAATCTCAAAAATGTATAAAATCTTAAAGTCATAAAATGTCATGGAAACTAATAAAATCTCAAAAATTTATAAAATATTAAAGTCATGGAAATTAATAAAATCTCAAAAAAAGTCATGGAAATTAATAAAATCTCAAAAATTTATAAAATATTAAAGTCATGGAAATTAATAAAATCTCAAAAATTTATAAAATATTAAAGTCATAAAATTAAAATCTCAAAAATTATAAAATATTAAAGTCATGGAAAATAAAATAAAAAATCTCAAAAATTAATAAAATC
>CM049842.1:47417162-47479662 GCA_027422415.1 Schizothorax lantsangensis
AACGAACCCTCTTTATTATTATTTTGGTCATGAAATATGAGCTCTATTTAACCGGATTAAGTGTTAAATGTCGGGGAGGGAAACTGTAAAAGCGCATTGAAAGCCGCCTCAAAAGCGGCAAAGAAAGACTCGCATTTAACGTCAAAATCAAAGAATCGCGCATTTGTTGCGAACAAAACGCAAACTTTAGCGGCTGAGGAGAGGTGAAGAACGCATTCGTTCCGCTTTAACTGACACTGACTCATTCCACATTCATTATCCTTTCACCGCGTTTGTAGCAATAAATGTGAGTGAATGAAGCGATGGCTTGTTTAAAAACACGCAAACAAAAAGATGGAAAGGCGATTAGCTGCTTGACATGCCGTGAATGAGGACAGAAAGAGCCGTTCACGGTGCGTTAATGGAGAGAAGCGGAGATGCCAGCGCAGGAACAGAGCCCTTCAATGCGGGATAAAGCTCCGAGAATGGGCATCTTTTCTTTGGCTTTCTCAGGTCAAGCACAAAGTTAACCAAATGAATTTAAAGCCGCTTCATTCAGTCATCAGCGGTTACACGCGGAACGCGCGGTCCGAACGCACCTTTCACCGCGTTAAACGGCTTCAATGGAGCGAAAGAAAAGAGACTAAATGCTGGAGAACGGCATCCTTCAAGGAGCTTGGGAAGAAATTCCCAGCAGACGAGAGAGAGTTTGTTCCCACTGACAGATCGAGCGAACACGACGGGGTCCGTTCCTTAAACGAATCGTCAAGTTCAGGCGTTTTCCCGACAATAAAAGTGCGATCGAAAAGTGCGGAATTCAATTGTTTTTCATTATTATTTGAGGCGAAATAATCCAACACCAAACCAACAAAAACACTTCCAAATATACAAAACGAAATAAAACACAGGAAACCAAGAAAACACTGTCAAGCGTTTTTCTTTTTCGCTCAAAACGGTTTTCTCGCTAATGGACGATTTTTTCAATGCATTTGATTATCTCACATTTTACAATAATAAAACAAATTATCTAACTTTTAAAAATGCAATATCCTTCTCTGCATTTGAAATTCAACAATAATATAATTCTAATATCATTAAAACATATTAAAACTCTTATAAATGATTTTAGCCACACACGATCCCAAACTAAAAGATCGCTTAAATCAACACTTCGCTTTAAATCATTGATAATTTCATCTTTGTCAAATTGAAACTTTAAAAAACATAAACAGGATGTTTTATGAATAAATTGATTTCGTATAATCGAGCGCTTCGCTGAATTTCACAAATTCAGGTAAATTGGGACACTTTTTGCCATTAAGATAACTTGGGTAAACAAATGTCCCAGTTATCCTGAATTCATAGTCTTCTTCAACCAGTTCAGCCCTTACGAAAATTAACCATGGTTTTATTATAGTAAAGTATAGTTACCATGTTTTGTTTTTTATGTGTTGATTACCATTTTATAACCACAGTTTTCCACAAATGCATGGTTAAACTATGGTTAGTGCAGCAAAACCATGTTTTATTCGTAGTAAAAGCATGGTTAATTTGTAGTTACCATAGTTTAACTATAGTAAGCATGGTTTTCTGGTTTTATTCGCAGTAAAAGCATGGTTTTCTGGTTTTATTCGCAGTAAAAGCATGGTTTTCTGGTTTTATTCGCAGTAAAAGCATGGTTTTCTGGTTTTATTCGTAGTAAAAGCATGGTTTTCTGGTTTTATTCGCAGTAAAAGCATGGTTTTCTGGTTTTATTCGCAGTAAAAGCATGGTTGATTGTCGTCTAACAGTAAAGCTCGGTTCTCCGGCAGTGTTACCTCCGGTGAAGGACTGCGCCAGAGCCTCGGCGGTGAAGGCGGTCCTCTGCTGCTCCTCGCACGGGGTTTCTCCCAGCACGTTCCTCCATCGACCGTACAGAAAACTGTGCAGGATATCAGAGGTGATGATCTCACACAGCTGAGACCTGAACCTGGACTTCAGCGCCAGAACCGAACCCATGAGTGCTGTGGCGCAGGGTCTGAGTGCGACTGCTGCGGGATGAACGGATCAGCTCCACTTATAGGAGCCTGTGTGGCTCTGAGCCTCTAATTAGTTATTAATGACCCCCCGACCCACCTACACACACACACACACACACACACACACACACACACACACACACACTCACACACACTCTCTCTCTCACACACACACACACACACACACACACACTCTCTCTCTCTCACACACACACACACACACACTCAAGCTCTTTATGCAGGAGCCCCGCCACCCCTTCAAGACACACACCCAATGAGAAACTCTGTCTTTGTGAGGAGAGAGAGAGACAGATATGAGAGAGAGACACAGACTGAGAGATAATCTCTCATAAGTGTCTCAACACCTGTACAGAGGCTATTAACACACCACAGCCTGCAATTATTCTCACACATTTAACCAGCTGTTATTAACCTCAACACACACACACACACACACACACACACACACACACACACACACACACACACACACACACACACACACACACACACACACACACACACACACACACACACACACACACACACACACACACACACACACACACACACACACACACACACACACACACACACACACACACACACACACACACACACACACACAGTCTCTCATGACATACAATTACACTGCTTTTCACTCACTTTTCTCTGCAGTTTTGTTTTATTATGCAATTATTATCGTTTAAATTTACACCAATGAGTAATGTAAACAAATTATGCATGCATTTTGACTATATATACAGTGTTTATGCATAGCCTATGCATTTTTAATCTGAATTTTAATATAAGTCAATTTTATGCATGTATTATTTATACAGTATATAGAGTATGAATTTTATACATAGTTTCAGCATGTGCAATTATATATATATTTTTTACTTCATATTATTGTATATAGCATATGCATTAGATGCATATGCAGTATATATATGAAATTTATATTATATAATCAAATTTATATTTTAATTTTATATGCAACATCTAGTTATACACACTACACAAAATATATAAAATTACTATACTAGATAACATATATATATATATATAATATGAAATGTATAGTGTTATTATTTTTATGCATATACATCTGTGACTATATATATACATATATATATAGGCTTTATGTTCTATTTATAAATGTTTAGGTTTTTATAGTTCAATGCATATGCATTGTTTATATATTTATCAACTAATAATCTAAGAATATAATAATAATAACAACAATATTTTATGCATAACATACAATACATATATTTCTATAACTAGGCAATAATGTAAATGTTCAAATAGTCTTTCTGTAGGCACAACTCGAAGGTTTGTCTCTATTATTATCTCTCATTGTAAATTTGTGACATACAGGTTATTATGCGGCGAGTATTTTTCTCTTGAGCTCATTTTGCACATGATTCTTTTGACTGGTATCAGATTAACAGTTATTGGTGCTCATATGAAGCCCAGCATTCAGTTGCACTCCGGCTTTGTGAGCTTTTTCTTCTCTGGATCCACTTTCCTCCAGCAGGAGAACATCTTTACTCCTTCTCATCCCGCAGGTTCCCTTTCATTCGATGCAAATCAATCTGTCATGCTGTTCTGAGGAGGATCTGACGTCCCTGAAGATCATCAGAGGAACAGAGATCATTCATTCAACATTCATCAGGGTTTGAGAAAACACATTCAACAGCTGCATTTCATCAAGTTTACACTGTCACTGAATGAAGGATTCAGTCAGAGAAATCAGTCAAATTAACTATTGTTCACAAACAAATGTGAAATGCAAATATTTAATAAAATCCCTGAATAAATCAACCTGTCATACTCACAGGCTCCTGAATCTGATCGTCTTCGCAATAATAATATTCCACCACCAGCAGGTAAAATCAGTCTTAAATCACATTCATCCTCCCAGATTTGTAAACTATTACTTTTCATACATTGAAACATGTTTAGATATCAGACGCATTATTACCACCTACTTACAATTACATGCACCACTAACAGCCACAGAGAAAATTCACTGACAAAACAGAGACATGCAACACAATGGAGACAAACCACTCTCTCTCTCTCTCTCAAACACACACACACTCTCTCTCTCTCACACACACACACTCTCTCTCTCTCTCTAACACACACACACACACACACACACACACACACTCTCTCTCCTCTAACACACTTTCTCTCTCGCTCTCTCACACACACACTCTCTCTCTCCTCTAACACACACACACACACTCTCTCTCTCTCTCTCTCTCTCCTACACACACACACACACTCTCTCTCTCCTCTAACACACTCTCTCTCTCGCTCTCTCACACACACTCTCTCTCTCTTCTCTAACACACACACACACTCTCTCTCTCACACACACACACACTCTCTCTCACACACACACACTCACTCTCTCTCTCTCTCTCTTCTAACACACACACACACTCTCTCTCACACACACACACACTCTCTCTCTCTCTCTCTCTCTCTCACACACACACACACACACACACTCTCTCTCCTCTAACACACACACTCTCTCTCTTCTCTAACACACTCTCTCTCTCTCTCGGACGCCTGAAGGCAGAAGAAAGGAAACTCATCTGTGTTTAAAAATCCATTTAGACCAATGAATCCTCCCACAAACCACTTCTCACTAAACACACACACACACCACTGAGCTTCAATTAAAGACCAAACCAGATGAATTACACTACACTCTTAACACAGCTTCTTCAGATTATTAAAGGAATAGTTCACCCAAAAATGAGAATGTGCTGAAATTTGCAGTCAGTCCATCCAAGATGCAGATGAGTTTGTTTCTTCATGAGATTAAACGTGTTAATGCTGGATTTGTCTCAGCTTTTGTCTTCTCCAGATGTTAACTGATGGACTGGAGTGGTGTGTATTATTGTGATGTTTTTATCAGACTCTCATTCTGACGGCACCCATTCACTGCAGAGACAGTGACGCAATGCCACAATTCTCCAAATCTGATGAAGAAACACACTCATCCTGATCTCATATGGCCTAAGCACATTTTTATTTTTGTGATTATTTTTCACCACGTGACTTGCTTTGTGCCATCACAGGTTACACAGAAAATACATCAGAAACCAAACAAGCATCGCAGATCTCTGTGAGAAGGACGCCGGCGAGCAAAGAAGAGGCATCGAGAAGTGGTAGTCTTTCGATCATTTTAATACATGGTTACCTGTACACGAGGAAGAAAAGAAACACTAAAATTAAACATTTTGAAATTATAATATCCCTTTTCATTAAGCAATGAAGTTAATACTAGATCAATTTGTAACTAATCAATCATACATATATTAGATCACACAGAGTAGAAAGAAAATCTGAATTAAAAAGTGATGGGATCGGGACTGTACAGGAGTCCACAGTGTGTACTGGTGAAGTGTAGGGCGTCAGAGAGAGCGGCGGTACCAAATAAGACAAGAACGTTTGATCTTCCAATACTCAGCATATAAAAAACTACAAGTAATTAATACACAGGTAGGCTTCTCCGAGGCTTAGCAGTCTTGAACGCTTTAAAGTCGAAGTTTACAGAACTACACACATAAAACTTCTCATCCGTCAGCAAGATGCAACATCAAATTTCAAATTACACATTCACAATCTTTGACAAATTTCAGTATGAAAACAGAACAGAAAAACGGAGTTTTCCTGTAAAAATGCAGGACAAAAAAGTCTTTGATTTAATTATATATATATTTTTAAATAAAGTATTTAGTCAAGTATCTGAGCATACACACATAGTTTTACAAGAGAGCAAAGGCAAAAAAACAACCTCACGATACGCAAGACCACCCTTTCCCCGTCGGATCACCGTAATAAAAAAATTATCTGTTACATTTGCATACGACTACAAAAAACCTCTAAGATCCACAAGTTAAACGTCTGTCAAAATATTAGAGAAACCCATCTTTGTTTCAAAAAAAAAAAAATGAAATAAGATATTGCACCTTTTTAAACCAGAGTACAATAAAATGACAATGAAAACAATACAAAGTACATGAGGAATTACATCATCAGGAAGCGACCGGCGACGGCGTTACGTTTCTCGTGTAACAAAAGCATATATTTCTGTAACAAAAGCATCACAGTTTTTCATCGCACTGAATTAAAATGCTTTATGTAAAAAAAAAAAAAAAAAAGAAAACATTTTGTACACATTCTTAAAACATTTCATGACAAAACGAAACGATAACGAATTCAAGACTGCTAAGCCCACGATCATTTTATTGCAACAGAACTAGAAAAATAAGATTATATTGCGCGAACGATGAAACGCCGCGACTCCGGGGTTCGTTTTGGCGATACACATCTATATATATATATCGTTGAATTAAAAAGGAAGAATAGAAAACAAACCAACTCTGAAACGGTCCAAAAGGGATCCCGGAAATCGCCCATTCGAATAATGGTGTACACAAGTATTTAGTAACAATTTGATGTCCTGATTTAGAAATAGTTCTCTTTTTAAATCATATAAGTCATTCTACAGCTAGTGTTTCTCACTAAGAAAAAAAGTAAAAGTCTTCAAGGCGTTGCAAATCTAGAAACCTCTGTTACAAAAGGTCTGTTTCCTCCTCGCAGTGATTCAAAAATCTTCAACTAAAGGGTCTGCAGTCGCCCGCTTTAATGATCCTGCGGGGCGAGAGAAGAAAACATCACGTCACAAACACACGCAATTATTAGTCTTCAAAGAAGCCTCTTCTACGGAGCCCCTAAAGGGACATGTGATGGTAAATATACTGAGACAGGAGGAAAACTATTTAAAAAGACAGAAACTTTGCATTTGCTTGTAAAACTTTTGTAATGGAAATATGATGTGGAAGGAAAAACTTTTTCCGTGCTTTTGCACGAGAACCAAGGCTGCATTTATTTGCTCAAAAATACAGTAAAAATTCTGAAATATTATTATAATGTAAAACAGCTGTTTTCTATGTGAATATGTGTTAAACTGTAATTTATTTCTGTGATCAAAGCTGTATTTTCAGCATCATTACTCCAGTCTTCAGTGTCACATGATCTTCAGAAATCATAATAATATGCTGCTCAAGAAACATTTCTGATTATTATCAATGTTGAAAACAGTCGTGCTGCTCAATATTTATGGAAACTGTGATATATTTTATTTTTTAGGATTCACAGATGAACAGAAAGTTCAGAAGAACAGCATTTATTTGAAATAGAAATCTTTTGCAACATTATAAATGTCTACTCTCATTTTTGACCAATTCAATGCGTCCTTTAACAAAAGAAGAAATTAATACTTTTATTTTTTTGTAAGTGTTTTCAACATTGATAATAATCAGAAATGTTTCTTGAGCAGTAAATCAGCATATTATTATGATTTCTGAAGATCATGTGACGCCGAAGACTGCAGTAATGATGCTGAAAATACAGCTTTGATCACAGAAATGAATTAGTTTAACATACATTCACATAGAAAACAGACATTTTAAATCATAAAAATATTTCATAATTTTTACTGTATTTTTGATCAATAAAATGCAGCCTTGGTGCGCAGAAGATACTTTTTTTTCCAAAAACATCTTAATCCTAGCACACTTTTGACTGGTACTGTATGTTGATATCATTATGTGATATATATATATATATATATATATATATATATATATATATATATATATATATATATAACGGTGATGGTGTTGGTGGAGTGTGTTTATTACCGGGAGGCCGGGAGCCTGCGTCTGTCCCTGGCCATAATACGCCCCCTGCTGTCTGTAATACTCCACCCAGGCGGCGCTATAGTCTGGAGGAGAGCTCTGCTGAGATCCAGGACCGGCGGCCTGAGCTGAACACACACACACACACACACACACAGAGACACACACGAACACACACACACAGAAGGATGAGAACACTGAAGTCCAGCTGGGTTTGACTGACATCATGAGGACAGATGATCTTACTCTGTTTCTTGTAATACTCCTCCCATGCTTTGCTGTAGTCGGAGCCGCTGCTCTGGCCTTGGTTCGGTTGACCTGCACAGACAAAACACGCAAACTCAGTCTCGGTGTGATCCAGGAACATCACTTACAACTACAGCTGCATGATTAATCAGAATAAAAACAAAATCATAAGCAATTCATTTAAACAAATATATGCACAGTGAGTGAACCGTGGCACTGTGTTCATTGACACACCAGCAGCTCATGATTTCAGCGTCTCGGATTCACATCAACTCCATCTGCATAATGCTCTGAGTAACTTTAATGTGCATTTGGGAGCAAAACACACATAAACCATCTTCACAGACTTATAACAAGAAGCGCTTGTCAAAGAAAGAGAAGTTTGAAGTGCTCCGGCGTCAGAGTAAAAGTTCGACTGTTTTCAACGATTGAAAATCAAGACATTTGAGCATCCATAAATATTAGTGTAGTATTTTACAGTTAAAAAGTAGAATAAAATTATGCATTATTAATATTTTTCTAATGCTATTTGTTTTTCATTTTAAAGTGAAATATTACATTCACAATATATTATATATATATATATATTTTTTTATATATATTTTATAATAATAATAACAATAATAATAACTTCATTATTATTATTATTATAGCCATATTGATATATAATCTCAAAATTTTGGCCTAACCCTATACGCAAGCACAAAACAACATTTCTTTCTTTAAATAGCATTTTAAATCCCAATTTCAATTTTTTTATAAAATAAATTAAACAGCCCTAGTTACAACTTCTTGGGATACAAAGTTAAAACTAAACCAATGATTAATAAACCTGCAAAAGCAATTAATGTTACGTGTTACAGGAAATGTTTATAAAGTAACAGAAAAGCTAACTTTCTTCCAGGACATCGTTTTTCTATGATTTGTTTCTTACAGTGCATCTTTTTTTTCGTTTTAGGAAAATTGTGCAGAGACTTCTACTGTTATAACGCTGTAAATGTCAAAACGGATCACGTCCCGTTGGGCTTTTTGTGTGAAACGACAAAAAGGGACGAGTAATGAAAAACCACAACAGTATTCCAGTCCATCCCAAAAAAAAGTGGCAGAAAATAATACAGCAGACCGAGAAAATTGTTAGTCAGGCAAATAAAACGCTCTCAGCCGCGGCTCTTAAGTGTCCCGACGTCTCCCTCAAACCTTCAGGATGTTTACACCGAGGGAGCGCAGCTAAGTGTCTGAGGCACTTGCCTAGCTTTTTATAATACTGCTCCCACGCTTTGGAATAGTCCATCTGGCCGCTCTGAGATCCATTGTGACCTGAAATTAGCAAAATGTAATGAATCTAAAAGAAAGTGCTGTTCCTCAGAGGAAACAGCGATGCTTAAAGTGAATCTTACCGGGGTCCTGCTGGCTCTGAGGCTGCCATGTCTGGTACGTGGTTCCCCAACCTCCAGTCATGAACGTCTGCGGACCACTAACACACAAAACAACACAAACACAACATCAGCATTGCAAACACTCCACAGGAACACACAGATAATCAACCCGGTCTGAAACACACTAATATACACGAAAACGATTCATCTGAACGCTTCTGATGAAGAATTAGACGTGCTCAAGAGCAGTGAGCACCACACATTTTGTATGTCTCTCTCATAGGCCACACCCATTTCAAGTCTTGCAGACTTTTGTATGTCTCTCTCAATGGCCACACCCATCATGAGTTAAATCAGGTGTGTTAAATGAGGGAGACATACAAAATATGCTGTGGTTGGGGGTCCCCAGGACAGGTTTGAGAACCACTGCTCAAGAGGTTCAGTGCATCAAATCTTTAGCACTATCAAGTGATTTTTAATTCATTATTTATGGGATGTGAAGATTAATAAATTGCACATCAAATTTGGGTGAGAAATTACCCCCCAAAAGAACGTCATTATTTTTTTAAATGATAAAAGTGTTGAAGACATTTTGATTCATTCATGACGACTTTTTTTTTGTTTGTTTGTTTTTTACAGAATATTGAAACATGAAAACTAAAAAAATATATATATTTAATGATGCTCTAAATATGAAACTAAAAGCACCAGTAGGTGGCAGCAAGTCACTGTCTTAATGAGTGATTCATTGACTCACTTGATTTCTTCAAACGGCTGATTCATTCAAAAACAAAGCAAACGTTGAATTATTGACTCACTCGATTTGTTCAGAAATGTGGATTCATTCGGTAACGAACCACTGCTGCGTGTTGATCAAGAGAGGCTCAACAGTTTGCTCAGTTTAGACCTATTCTCTTGCGAAATTGAGCAAAAGCAGACAATATTGCGTCTAAAATGCAACACAATATTAACTTGTTGCTTATTGAGCTGTTGTATAAATCACATTTGCAGTGCTGCAGATATCGGTGAAAAACAGCACTCTTGCTGATGTGATATTGCTCAACTATAAATATGAGAGGGTGATTTATTTTGCCTCGTATCTTGAATTTATGCTCATATAACTGCATTCTAATAGTCTTCATCACACAGTCAGTCGTCCTGCATTATGATAATCACATACTGAATCAATGAAATATTACGGACAGGTCTTAAAATGACTTAATCATTTTTAATGTGTTATTGTTTTCCATAATTAGTCACACCAAATGTATGTGTTAAACCGACAGCTCTACAAATCTTAGTTTTGAGATCAAGCAAACAAAACATCATCCCGGAGGGAAACTCTATATGCTGATCTACTCTCAGACTAAACATAACCTGAAACTGAAGTTCTTGGTCAGAATAAACTCACTGGCAGAGAGGAAATAAAGGAAGGAAGGAAGGAAGGCACTCACTTCTGATGAGTCGCCGCTGGTCCTTGGGTAAAAGGACTGAGTCCAAAACTGCTGCTTCCTCCCAGTCCAGACGCCTACACGAGGAAGAAACAGAATCAGTCATTAACAGGGACTGTTAGTTAGTAATAAACTCAACTTGGCCATATACTTGAAGTTTAGGTTCACTATGATTATTTTTTTAATGAAATTAATACTTTTATTCATCAAGGATGCATTCAATTGATCAAAAGTGACCGTAAAGACATATAAAATGTGACATAAGATTTCTATTTCAAATAAATGCTGTTCTTTTGAACTTTCTATTCATCTGTTTATCCTGAAAAAAAACTGTTTTCAACATTGATAATAATCAGAAATGTTTCTTGAGCAGCAAATCAGCATATTATTATGATTTCTGAAGATCATGTGACACTGAAGACTGGAGTAATGATGCTGAAAATACAGCTTTGATCACAGAAATAAATTACAGTTTAACACATATTCACATAGAAAACAGCTAGATTACATTATAATAATATTTCACAATTTTATTGTATTTTTGATCAAATAAATGCAGCCTTGCTGAGCAGAACAGACTTATTCAAACTTTCTTTCCCTACAAACTTTTGAATGCTTTTACACACAATGCACTTTCAAACAGAAAGCGCTGAGAAGCTGATCACTCACCCCGATCTTCTCATCTATCAGCTGTCTGGCCATCTCCATCTGCTGAGGAGATCCACGGATGGAGAAGATCCGGACGTTGGGGTCGGTGTTTGGAGGAGGATTTCTCTGCAGCTCCACATGAGCGCCGGACTGCTGGTTGATGCTCTTTATGGTCTCTCCACCTGAGCAGAACACAAACACATGAACACGATCCCTTCACAAGCTCTGTTTCTCACACAGATCCGTCACATGTAATATGTGCTGTTTGAAACTTGAATAACTGGGAGTTTAACTAGACTTCATGGTTTGACCAGTTAAAACACCAGGGACAATCAAACATAAAAACACAGGTGCAAAACACCTCAACATCAGCTAAACAAGAAATAACAGAAAATAAATTAATTTAAAAAAGACAACCAGATAGAAACATCAGGGACAAATGTAAAACATACCGGAGCAAAACACCTTAACACCAGTTAAATAAAAAGAAATAATAATAAAATTTAATAAAGTAAAATAAGTAAATAATTAGAAACATCATGGACAATCAAACCAAAACAACCGCTTGCTAAACAACCATATAACCTACAATGGTTTAAAATGTATGTGGACACAAGGGAGAAATTAATAAATCATTAAAACACAAAAATAAAATTTAAGTTAAAAAGAAATAAAATAACCAGTTATAAACATCATGGATAAGCAAAATAAAAAAATAAATAAAAATACAAGTGTATAACGCCTGCTAAAATGGTTTAAAAGGTATATGGACACAAAGGATAGTTAAAAATAAATAAATTAAAACCAAAATTGTAAAATTTAATAAAATTAAATTAACCAATCAGAAACATCAGAGACAAACAAACGTTAAAAAAAAAGCATAAAACTTGCTCACTACAGCCATCTATTCTACAATGGTTTAAAAAAAGTATATGGACCAAAAATAGTAGTAAAAAAATAAATAAAAACAAATACATATAACAGAGGACAAAAAATAAAATAAAAAGGTTAAAAAATAAACATAAATAATAAAAAAAATCCAATAAAATAAACAAATGACCAGATAGAAAATTCAGGGACAAACAAATAAATGTATTAATAAATACATAAGATAAATAAATAAATGTGTGATGATTTGCAGACCGAATGGTTAAATCATCAGCTCGGGGGGGATCGAGGGCTCTCGGCTGGTGTACAAACACACAAGAGCCTGGTAAAGGGAAACTCAGTGATGTCTGAACATTTGTTCACTCATCCAGGCGGTTTGACCCCGACTGACCCGGGCTGAAAACGCTCCTCTAAACCACTCCTCCCACGCCGGGGACGATGGACTGAGCCGGGCCATTACACCATTGTCACACAAATTTAACCGCTGCATTAATGAAGCCATTATGAGCTCCAGCGTCAGACAGAGGCGCAGATAAAGAGCCGAGCGCGGAGTTCACGGACGGACCGGTTTAGTTAAAGGATGCTGGTTAAAGCGTGAGACGCTGCTACTGGTGGTCTTCAACTCACACTGAAAAGAGCGTCTAACAATGAGATGTGTGTCTCACACTGAGGTCAGAGCCAACGGCCCGTCGGGTCTGAGAACGCCAATCTGCTCAATACCACGGATAATTCATGCAAAACCAATCTAGAGGTGATCTGATGACTGATAAATCACGTGCACACTGAAAAGCCATAACACTAATAAGCAATCAGTGATGAAGTATTCTGACAACCACTATAACTTCAATTATTTGTATTCATAATTCACCGTCTAAACATAAAATGCCCAACACTAAGTAAAAAAAATCATAATTCACTTTGTAAACATTTTAACTCAGTTTTTAAAAAATATATTTTCATTTCGTTTTGATGTGTGTTTGTCATTTTTATTATTTTTTTTATTTTTATTTAGTTTTAGTTTAGTACTTCAAACATAAATGAGTTTTATTTTTAATTTTTATTGTTTATGTTAATTGTTTTTGTCATTTTTTTTAATGTCTTTTATAACGTTTTAGTTTATTTCATTTTATTTATTTTAGTACTTCAGCCTAAACGAAATGAAAACAAGAAATGTTGCCTTTGCAACTAACTGAAATACATTTTTAATTTAAATATTTGGTTTGATTTTAATGGTTTCCTTTTCATTTTAGTTGTAATTTTGTTAGGTGTTGTCATTTTTATTCATTTTAGTTTTTTATGTCTGTATTGTCTAAGTTTGTTTTCTCATTTTCATTTACTTTGAGGTTCTAGCTGAAGGCTTTTTTTATATTTGTATCTTAATATTTCTTTCCAAGTAATAATTTTTTTTTTAATGATTTTAATTTATGATAATAACCCTGCTATGCACTTAAACTCAAAAAGAAAAAGTGTGAATGTCAAGCGCTTCATTCAGCGATGAACAGAACAGCACTCATCGGATGAACAGCGGTGTTTCAGACCACCCAGAAGATGTTTTACACCATTGTATTGCAATGAAGAGCTCAGAAGCTCCCTACAGAGTGAACACTTACAAGGGTCATTTATACACGGTGACATTTCAGGAAAACGTGCATCTTTTGAGTTTTAAGACAAGCGAACTGAATTTCCACCAACTAAAAACTGACTTCGTAAATTAAATCCAATACAGCTTTCCAATACAATAATAAATGAAACGCCTTCTGTACTGTTTGTGACGTTCTTATAAAGCTGCTTTAATAAAAGCGTCTGTGAATGTCTGAATGCAGATGAAGTCCTAACCTTTCCCGATCACGAGGCCGCACTTATCAGCTGGTATTGTGTAGGTCACTTCCTGCAGGCCTCCAGGAGATCCCATGTTCCAATCACCACGACCTCTGCCGCGACCTCTGGGTCCAACCGGGCCTCCGAACCCATCGCGCTCCTGAACGGAAACAGACAAGCCATTAAAATATTTAATATAATTCATGATACGCAATTAATTAAATGCTGAGGCTGAGAAATTAGACTCCAAAAGATCATTTCAAGTCATTATTGTGTTAAATAAGAAAAGCATGAATAGACGTTACAAAAAAATTGCTTTAGAAATAAATATGATTCAACATGGCATAACAAAATGGGTATTAATGAATTGTATAATGAACACCGAGATATTAAATGACTTGAAAGTGGATGATGCTCTAAATATGAAACTAAAAGCACCAGTACGCGTCACAGTGAGTCATTGAATGAATCACTCAACCGATTTGCTCAAATGACTGATTCATTCAGAAGTGAGTCAGTGACTCAAGTCATTGAATCACTGACTCACTTGATTCATTCAAAACTGTGGATTCATTCAGTAACGAAACACCGCTGAGTGTTGATCAGAGACACTCAATGGTTCTGCTGTGGCTTTGATCGAAACCATTGTCAAAATTAAGCAAAAACTGACAATGTGTGTGTCCCAGGACCACAAAACCAGTCATAAGGGTACATTTTTTGAAATTGAGATTTATACATCATCTGAAAGCTGATAAATAATCTTTCCATTGATGTATGGTTTGTTATGATAGGACAATATTTGTCTGAGATACAACTATTTGAAAATCTGGAATCTGAGGGTGCAAAAAAATCTAAATATTGAGAAAATCACCTTTAAAGTTGTTCAAATGAAGTTCTTAGCAATGCATATTACTAATCAAAAATTAAGTTGATATATTTATGGTAGGAAGCTTACTAAATATCTTCATGGAACATGATCTTTACTTAATATCCTAATGATTTTTGGCATAAAAGAAAAATTGATAATTTTGACTCTTACAATGTATTGTTGTCTATTGCTACAAATATACCTGTTACTTATGACTGCTTTTGTGCTCCAGGATCACATATTGTGTCTAAAATGTAATATTAACTTCTTATTTACCTAACCATTGTATAAATCAATATGACATTCACTATGGTGTAGATATTGGGGAAAAGCAGCACTCTTGCCGGTGTAATATTGCTGAACTCTATCATATGATATAAATATAAGAGGGTTGTGGTCATTTCTTGAATTTGAGGCTCATATAACTGCATTCTCTGACTCCATCACATCATGATCATCAGTGTGAGATGATGTTCCAGACGTACCTGTGCCGTGTGGACCAGCTCGTTGATGAGGTGAACCGCATGCTGACACCGGTCCGGCTGACCCATGACCTGAGCGATCCGGTCCGGACTGATCCCGTCATCTGAAACACACACGGATCCGGCTTTATGAGTTCAGATCCAGAGATCACAAGAACTACAGCTCATTCACACAGCTTTAACTCTACAAAACTACTATCACACTGATATGAGAATTTCTAAATGATCAAAAACATCTCATTGATTGACATTAATAAACTTTTGAAAATCGTTTTCAGATAACTTATTTAATATGTTATTAATAATGGCATTCAAATTTAAATCTATTCATGCATTCTTCCATCATGGTGCACAAAATTAAATCTGATCCATTTCATTATGTTTAAGTAAAATTATATTTAAAAACAAAATGATTAAAATCATCTAATGTTTATGGAAGTCCTCTATACATGCATATAATCAAGTTTATGGATAATTCACACATAAAAATGTATTAAGAACTACGCTATACAGCAGGATTAATGAATTATTTCCACTGAATGCTGCACCTTGTTTGCTACTTCAGTTCAGTTTCAGTGTGAATGAATTGAACAGCATGAATATTCATGAGATTGTAAACAGGCAGTAAACATAATCCCTGTAAACTTCTTAACGCATCAATGATCCTGCTGGTCCTCCACAGACTTAAGAGATTTGTGTGATCGAGTGCGTCCCAACATGCCCTAACCTGAGCTCAGCAGCACCGTCCCGAAACACACACAGGTTCAGATAAATCAAACACACATCCTACAGCAGAGACAGAAACTAAACTCACATAATAAACTAAACTCATGCACTTTGCAGGTAATGGTAAAAAGAAAAGTTTGCAAAACTGCGTATTGATGCACGACTTCAGGTGCATTTGCATGCAAACATTTGCTCTAGAGGTTGACCGATTCATCGGTTTTGCCGATTAATCGGCACCGATAGTTGATTTGCAGAACAATCGGTTATCGGCAAAAATCCATGCCGATAGTTGTCGGTTTTTTTTTTTTTTCTTCTTCGTGTTGCGTCTGTTGCTGGAGTGGTTGAGAATGGTCTGCTATCATTATACAGTATGAGAGCGGCCTCTAGAGGCGGAAATCACTGACAGCACATGTTGTTTGTTTTGGCATGTGACACTGCGCGCTGCACAGAGCGGGAAACTTCTAACGCGCATTTAAATACAGCCGACAGAAAATCCTGCCGCGGAACAGAGCGCCATTCACATAGTTTCCCATTAAATAACATTATAGCCTATTTGTCCCAAATCATTGTTAATGTACATAATGACTTCGCCCTAGGCTATAAATTATGTATTGTGCATTTTTCAGCAAAACGTTTGTCTTTCCGTGGCTCTAATACAGTCTGTATGCTTCATATAGAGAGCTGTAATACAGATCGCGCTTTCTCTTTCCGTTTGCTCTGTTATTTAAACACCGAACTTCAAACTCATTTATGACACATAATTCATTCTTGAAGCAAACTTATGTCCGTTTGGTGATTAAATAAACAGTTTTAGACCGCTGCTTAAATTGAACGTGACGCGTCTGGTGTGTGTGTGTGTGTGTGTGATACCCGTGACTTCTCCAAGACGCAGCGCTGTGCTTTTGCACAGTGTGTCACTCACTTGCATATTTGTTTATATTTTAATTAGATAATCATGCAGTGTTCTAAAATAGCAGCAAATAAAGAGTGCACATACAATATCAATAACCTGTGCATGTAATTTTAATATGGCCTTTTGTAGGTATTTCAAGATGGCCATCTTTAAGCATGACTGTTGAAATGAAATGGTAATACTTAATAAGAGTCCATTTGTAACATTAACGAAAGCTGTAGAAGTATTGTTCCTTGTTAGAGTGTGTTCATTTCATTTCAACATTTACTAATAGGCTTCATTTTTAAATTTTAAAGTTTCTTCTTTTAACATTTGTAAACTATGAAATAACTTTAATAATCAATATAGTAATAAATATTAATACTAAATTTTTATTCATTTATAAAGTATAGTTCAGTACTGTTACTGTTTTTTTTTTAAATAGTAAAGCTCTATTTAGTTTTCATTCAGTATCTATTTTAAAAACTATCGGTTGATTAATCCGTATCGGCCAGTGTGGTACAACCTAGCTATCGGTATCGGTAAAATCCACTATCGGTCGACCTCTAATTTGCTCATCATTATCTTTCAAACTATTGAACAAATTTCAGTTCAGCACGGTTTTATTTTTTGTTAAGCTGCTCTGGAAAGTCTTGTATTGTAAAAAGTGCTGCACAAATCAATTTCAGGAAGGTAAAACACTCCTTAAGCATTAAAGTAAAACAGATTGCATGATTAGAAACTATAAAATAAACCATGATTCTTAATATATATCATGGATCCCTAATTATCCACGAAAATGTGTTTGAATAAAGTGAAATGCAGTAAACCAGTCTACGTGTTTTACAATTTTGCAATGCAAAATCAACAAGTCACTTTTTTTTTTTTGACTAAGTCACAAAATCACAAAAAGCGCAGTACAACTTGAAGGTACTGATACATTAGTGTGATAAAGAAACACGCATGAATGAGAAACAGCACAAGCGTCATTTTCTGTTTCTGATGATGCAATGTGGAGCAGAATTTGCTAAAAGAAATCCTCACTTGTTTCTTAATCATTTGCACAGCTGATTTCATAAAACCGTGCCCGTTTTGCTCTCACACCTCACACTAAATATGATGCATTTTGTAGCGGTTTTGCTTCTGAGAATCATATGAAGAGTTCATTTGCAAAAACAGATAACTTGTCAAAAATCATGTTTTTTCATTGTGCTTTCCAATTAATCTCAAACTGCAGTAGGGTTATTTTCACTAGGTTAAAAAATAACTTTAAAAAACAGCTAACTAACACAATAAAAGCATATTAACAAAAAACATGATTTTTGAAAATGTGTAAAAATGGAGTTGTCTTGTTTTTGCAAATAAACTCTTCGTATATAAGGTGAAGAGATGATTTGTTTACATTTCAGCCCTTTTTCACATGCATGAATGATTCTGAAGACATTATTTTATGTCTAATCATGATTTACACTTTTGCCACTCTTTGCAGACTGTAAACTAAATGATGCATTTTGAATACTTTGTCGTTAAAACTAATACTTTTGACATTTGACTGGTAAAGTGCAATACAGTTGACAGCATCAATATATTAGGTGATATTAAACCTTTTCTGTTACGAGATGTAGGCATGCGTGTTCTGGCATGTATGTTAACGCTGCACAAACATGAGGTTTGTGAACACTGACCTGGCTTAAACTGGATCCTGACTCCTGCATCGTTCTGAATCTTCTTGATCATCTCCCCGTTTCTGCCAATGACGATTCCCACTGCGAATCTGGGCACTGCCACCTGTGTGAGCAAACCAACAATCAACACACGAGGCCTTTCTGGCTTCATCGCAGCTCTAAATGAAGCCGGAGCTGAACGTGTTCTTACATCAATGCTGCTGCCCAGTCTGGAGCCGAAGTCACTGCGGCCGCTCCGGAAATCTCCCTGATCCTTTTCCCTGATGATCTCCACCACCAGCTCCCGTGCTTGCTGTACAGAACACACACTCAGAGTCAGACACGCAGCTCAACATCATGTGTGACGCTGGAGCACAAAAGCACTCATAAGTAACACAGATATATTTATAGCAATAGACAACAATACATTGTATGGGTCAAAATGATCAATTTTTCTTTTATGACAAAAATCATTGGGATATTAAGTAAAGATCATGTTCCATGAAGGTATTTTGTAATTTTCCTACCGTAAATATATAAAAACCTAATTTTTGATTAGTAATATGCATTGCTAAGAACTTCATTTGGACAACTTTAAAGCCGATTTTCTCAATATTTAGATTTTTTTGCTCCCTCAGATTCCAGATTTACAAATAAATCTCAGCCAAATATTGTCCTATCCTAACAAACTGTAAGGGTGGTTTCCCTACAATGGTTCAGTCTGTAGGATTGCCGCATAACTAAAGAAACGTTATCAGCACGATGGTATAAAACTGTACATATCTAGTCTATTACCACCCACTGCCACTTATACAACGACGGAAATAAGCGCAGTTAGAATAGCTAAATATGTGGGAGAGCATTGCTATTAAGTGACTGTATTGTATTTCAATAGGTAGCACTTCAATAACAGTATTTAATTATGGTTACACTTGAATTGGTTCCCAAATAGATGAAGGATGGTAAAACATAACCAGTTAATTGTGCCAACATGTAAAATATTACCTGAGAGAGAGAGAGAGAGAGAGAGGGCAGAGCCCCAAAAAGAGAGTTCCAGCAAAGAAAAGAGCCAGCAGAGAAAAAGAGAGAGCAACAGTTGCAATCTTTTATCCCTTCCTTTTGACCATGTGACTAAAACCCAAATGTGAGACATTCAAACTGACCAATCAGCAGATTACAGCTTCACCCACTGGGCAAAAGGTGTGACAATTAGCAGACCCCCAATGTATACACATGTTGGCCTACAGGCTTTGATCGATATCAGCACATCTGTGCCTTCAGGAATGCCAAATGGCCCTTTTGTTACCCAATATATGTTTGGGACAGGAAAGCAGAAGTCTTTGATTATTTTCAACCTTACAAAACCATACATCAATGGAAAGCTTATTTATTCAGCTTTCAGATGATGTATAAATCTCAATTTCAAAAATGTACCCTTATGACTGGTTTTGTGCTCCAGGGTCACATATATGCTGTGGATCTGTGACTGTATCGCTGATAAACAGACAGACCTGAACTTTATAAGGGTCTCCAGTGATTCTCAAGGGTTTGTCTGATCCAGTGGGCATCGGGTCGTCCTGAATCATGATCATCTTTACTCCTGTTCTCTCCTGTGGGCAGACAACATGCATTTACAATTCAAAATGTTACTTTTTAATCGAATTAATTGCATGATGTGCAGATTAATTAATGTAAATAATCAAATTAATAGCACATCAATTTAACTGCATGACTGAGACATTACCACCTCCCCCTCAAAAAAAAAAAAAGATTATTTAAAGTCATTGTGTTCGATGAGAAAAATGTTGAATTAAAAAGCAGCTTTTTTAAATGACTGTCTTTACTAATGAGTCATTGTATCACTCAGTTCATTCAAATAGGTGAGTCCTTTAGAAAAGCAAGTCCGTCTATGAATGAGTCATTGAATCATTGACTCACTTGATTTGTTAAAAACTGGATGCATTCAGTAATGAAACAAAACAGATGCTCAACAGTTCTGCTGTGGCTTTGATTGGAACTATTTTCACTTGTGAAACTGAGCACAATATATACAAATAAAGATTGGCTTGTGGCAGCAAATGGCATTAACAAACCAACCTGAAGCTGTTTGATGGTGTCGCCTCCCTTCCCGATGACCAGGCCGACTTTACTGGCCGGGATCAGGATCTCCTGGATGGCGCTGTTCCCGTCCATCTGAGTATGAAAGCCCGGTCCGTTCCGACACCGGTCCACGATCTGCCCCAGCAACCGCTTGGCCTGCCTGCCGAACACGAACCACAGCAGACAAATGACTGGCGCTCATACAGTGCACTCTGACACTAATAAACCTGAAAGTGTTGTGTTTGTGCTCAAGGGTTAAACTGTGGTGCTATAGAGGGCAGTGCATTCTTACTCGATGCTTTCTGGGGTCCCAGTCAGGGTGCAAGGCCTATCCATCATACCTCCACTCTCTGTGGGGAAGACATGACAAATAATTACAAGCAACTCAAAAAAAAAAATGCACCACAGACTGTGGGCAAACGAGGAGCTGCTGTTCAGATCATGTTTTCGTGGGCATTTCACAATCATACTAATTTTAGCTCTACATGGCTAATGTGACGTCAGCTTGTACATCGTAATAGCTTCAGAGTTTGTTTCCTCTCTGGATATTGCAATGATATTAGCAATAAATTAAGTTATGACTACAGATGGATCAAACACTTTGACATTTTTTAAAAGCAATACTCATTATACATTCATCTTGATCACTAAAACCATAATAAATGGTACTATTTGGTCAGAAAAGCACTCAAACAATGCCATTACAGAGCGTTCAAAAGGAAAAAAAATCATTTATTTGTTTGCATTAATTCAACTGTAGAGATAGACACAGATCTAGTAAAGATAATTTTGCAAAAATTAAATTATTATAAATTAAAATCATCAATTACTAAGGATCACTTATGAATAAAAATGTCTCAAATGTATTATAGTTTGATTATTATTAATTACATTTTGTTTTAATTATCAGAATAATATTTATTACACATTTTATCATAATATTTATTTATTTACATTTATGCATAAGGAGGATAATTTCACAATTTAGCATAAATGCGATGTCACAAATTATTATAAATTAAAATCAAGAATATGCATCAATAATAATTTCTCAAAAGTATATTACAATTGATAATTATTAATTATGTATTGAATATTAACATTTTTGTTTTATTAGAATATTTATAGTTTCATTACTATAATTTTTTTATTTATAAAATCAACAATTACTAAATTGTATGCATCATATGTTTAATATGCATCAATAATATTCTCAAATGTATGATTATAACTTATACTTTTAATTAAATATCTATGAAATATCACTATAATATTGCATAATTTATCATATTTATCTAGTTTCATTGTTATAATTTATTATAATTAATTATTACAATATTATAATTATTAATAAAATATTTTAATATTTTCATTATTATAAAATTTTAGTTTACATTTAGGCATTTGGCAGAAGCATTTTCCATTGCATGTTTACATTTCATCAGTTCTTGCTCTCCCTCGGAATTGAATCGAATTGTTTGAGCTTCAGGAAAGACAGATGTGTTGTTTTTCACACATTTATAATCAAATATTAATCAATATTAGACCGATGCAGTCAGAAGCATCTTAAAATCTGGCCTGTTGTAAACGTCACGCCTCACTCTCCGAGTTCTCTCGAGGTCTTCGAGGAATCACGAGATCAAACGAGACAAACTTGAGGTTTATGGAAGCAGAAAACCAGAAGATGAAGGACTGTAATCGGATCAGAACGTACCGGAAGCGATCTGGATCTTACAGTTGGATTCCAGCTGAATTCTTGTGATCTGTTCACCGCCCCGTCCAATGACTGCCGGACAAGAAACACACACAGATCAGCTTATATCAGGCCAAAAACTGCATGCATACAACTTATTAAAGAAGAAAATAATTCAGCTGAATAGTTCAGCTTCTAAAAGGCCAAAAATTGTGTGCATACTAAGAAGAAAAGACTACTAAAGCTCAAATATTTGTGCAAAATCCATATCTATGTGTTTTATGAAGTGATCCACAGTACTTACTGAATCCAACCATCTTATCAGGCACTTTGAATTCTTCTGTTATTATAGCCCTAAACAATCACATAACACAATCATTACAGCTGTGCATAGAAATGCACGTTTATTAATCTAAAACTACAATGTGCAATAGCACAATATAAGAGTTTTAATGAATTAAAGCGCTCACCTTGTACCATGTACCATTGCACCGAGCTGGTTAGCCACTTCACAGAAACAGAAGGGGAAAATACATTAGTGTTTATTACTGAAAAATACACAGAGCATCATATTACAGTCTGGCAGAAGAAACTTCAAACCTTAGAATATGCAAATGTTCAGTCATAACTAATTTATTATATTTCAAGTTTTGAGACAATAGAAATGCTTTGATAAAATGTTGGGGTTTAAAAGTTTTAATAAATATTTAAATTAAATAGATTAAATATTAATCAAAAAATTAAATAGTTTAAAAACAGTAAAACGAGTTCATTGTTAATTATCATTATTATTTATTCATTTTTCTAACAAATAAAGTTTTAGACATTCAATGAATTGCAAATAAATAATCAATAGCAAAATGTTAAAATATGACAGCCATGATTTGGTGAGATTTGTGACGTTTACATCCTCTATTAGTCAAATATGAATAACTACATTAATTTGCAGGTCTAAATTCACCAGACTTATGCAGAAAATACTTTTTTTTTATATCTTTTAATATCCACTCCATTGGCACTTTTAATATTCAATTCAAGTTTATTTGTATAGCACTTTTTACAATACAATCGTTGCAAAGCAGCTTTACAGGAAATTATGTTTCTACAATATTAATACTGTTTGTGTTCATGCTGGTTTCAGTTAAACATTCATGCAACTCGAAAATATTCCATTTAAAATGCCATGAAGTGTAAGCATCAAGAACAAAGTTTTTTTGTTTACAAATAAGACGCATAAGTAATTAATATAACTTTGGGGAGTTTTTTTTTTTTCTAAGAAAATATAAAAAAATATAATATGCAAAGCTACTTAAAGCTGTCCTTCAAATTTTAGTAATAGCCAATAACAATTTGGGCCAGAAAAAATCATTGCTTTAATAACTGAAAAAAAAAGATGAAAAATAAAAATAATTCTCCACCGATTTTAACTTTCAGCCCAGTTTTTGACCATGATGTGTTTGAATCACAGTGATTCGGTGCCTCTATTGTGTTTCTGCGGCCACACAAACAGCTTTCACTTCCTCAAACGTCTCTCACACTCGCTGTTTGTGACGTCTGCTATCTCTTCCGCAAGCAGTTCGAGAACAAAAGCACCAATCAATGGCTCGTGCAGAAAAACGCTGTCAAAGGTCAACGCTTCATAAAGTCCTGCATTGATTTTAACCTCCGAGTTCCTTTACATTTACTGTATTACTCACACGACGTCAGCAGTAACTGATCACACACTGGTGACAAAACTCATGTTAACAATTAATCATTTATCAGACAACTGTAAGCACAAAAGCCCAGTACCTCCTTCATCCAGAGAGCGCTTCTGCCCTCCGTAGCCGTACAGCGAGGCATCGACGACCGGAGAAGAGTTGTTCAGATGCTGCATCTGCTCTCCGCCCATCTTAGCAATCTGTGAGAGATCAGAGAACAAACCACGGACTGAAGCACGCCTGAGTGAGCACTTAAACACTGAAAACAATTATGACAATTAAAATAATTAAACACAGAGACACGTGCATAAATATATACATACATGCATACATATACAGTATACGTATTTACATACATGTATATATATATATATACACAGACGCACAAAAAAAAATACATACATATATTATATGTAATTACATTTTAAATTGAATATATACATATAAAAAAATGAATTTAATTAATTGAAAAAAAAAAAAAAAAATGCCCAGATTTGTTTTGGTGCTTTTTCACAGAACAAAAACAAAAAACAAAGAACTATTGTAACAAACACAGACTCTCACACACACCACTATAACAGCTGAGGGACAGATGCAAACAAAGACAAATCATTGGACGGGTAATTCTACAAAATACAAGCTTGTAAATGTGTGAGTCATTCATTCATACAAGTACAAACTAAAATAGTAATAGGATTTGTGCTAGCAAAAAAATAATGTAAAAATTATGATAATAGATACAAAAAAAATGCTCTCATTGCATTGCATGCAGTTATGAGCATTAACACAATTTTGCTGAACTATATCATGAGATATGCCACTATGTGCTACAAAAGCATGCCATTTTATCATTGCTTCCTTTCCTTTTTTACAGTATTCATTTAAAACCACTGTATTAGCGACAGAAGTATACCAATAAAATATAAATGTGATGCTAAAAATAAATAAATAATAAAAATAATTGTGTGCATAAAACTGTAAATAATTATAATGTAATTATAAGCTTTGTATAATTATTTAAAAAATTGTGTGTGTGTTATAATAATTCCACATAAAAATTCTATATTTTTTTGCTATTTTTGCAGTGCATTTAGTTGTCAGGAATGCATTACAAAACGTTATAAATATATTTTATTTATAAAGCATTTCATTCACTGGAGGAACGTCTCTCATTCCAGTGTGTTTAGTGTTTCAGACAAATTACTGAAATATCCACAAAACTATTTGCAAATAAAAAAAACAATTATTTAATCCAAGAGTTAAACTCTCCTTTTGCACTGCATCTGAGCGGAGCATTAGAGAGAAGCGACGCTCAACTCAAAGCAAGAGGCCATTTTGAGCAGAAAGAGAGAGAGAGAGAGAGAGAGAGAGAGAGAGAGAGAGAGAGAGAGAGAGAGAGACAGGCCCGTCTCCACCTCTTCCCTCCAGCTAAACCCTCTTTCTGGGGAATGCTGGGAAGGAATGCCAGCTATGTGAGCGGCGGGATAAACGAGCGACCCGAGGGAACGACTCCAGAGAAACGCAGAAGAAGGTAAACAGCGGTCGGAGGAATTCAGACCAACAACTGTCCACTTGTTGCCCACTCGAGCCGGACAGCAGGGCCTTTCCTTTCAGTAAACCAGTGTTCAGAGCGAGGAGCGAACCCAATGTGGGTCAGTGGAGCGCATTAATTACCCATGATGCAACAAGCACGCTGAGTGTTCATGCAGATCCGCCGTGTCATGACGGGTGGAGGAACGAGACCGTAACTCACGGATTAATGCTAATTACCACCCGCTTTGATTGTTTCAATGGTGACTAATTAAATCAAACTTGACGAGGCTCAGGTTTTAACCCTCATGATGCAATCAGGTCCACTTTGACCCGGAATAGATGCATAAAAATTAAAAAAAAATGTTTTTAGTGAAAGAGCGAACCTTTGCAAATGCTTGAAGATCCTCAAAAGACACATTACATATTTTATTTACAATTTTTTTAAAGATATATAACCATTTAAATACAAATGTCACGTTTCACATCCAGGTCATTTTTGAACCAGATATGTATGGAGTACCATTAGGTGTCAAAAAAACACTTTAAATTATCTTATATTAGTGTAAAATGTTTTTTTTTTTAAAAATTGTAAAATCTATTCAGTCTTTTCCCCATATCTCTCACACTTTTGGGACTGAATATGTGCAGCTATGAACTTCTGCAGCATGAAAGTTTATGCTAGTAAAAATAATTTGTTTTGCTTGAAATTTATATTTAATATTAATGAGTAATATAGAAATATATATGTCTGTTTCATAATTGGAGTGTTTTTGATCAATCATGAGTTAAAAATAAAATAGAATTCAATAGAATTCCATTCATTCTAATGGGGTTAATACTGTTAATTCTCAGATTATATGTTCTTATACATTTCATACAACAATATATTCAAATACAATTTCTCATAAATATATATATAAAAAAAAAAAATCCATCATAGTTTTTTTTTGGTGTGGTTCACATGTAATTTGAAATTTCAAAGAATTTCTCAATATTTTAATTAATAAAAAGGGGATAAATGTAGTGCTAACACTTATACTCTGACATTTTTCACATTCACTCATTAATGAGCAGTTGCTGATAAGAAACAATGGTTTTAGCTGAAGATATTAAGCAAATATTGTGTTTCTTTGAGCTTATGCAAGTACAATTAATTTATTTTATTTGAAAACTTTTCAGAGTAATATTGTTGTTGTTTTATTAGAAATAAATCCTTCCTTTTATAATTTTGGACTGGTTTTGAGCAACCATGAGTTATAAATTCTAAGGAATTTAATTCAATTCCATTCATTCTAATGGGCTTAATACTGGTAATTGGCTAATTATATGTTCACTGTTATTATATCAATTATAAAATATATAAAAATTATATATATAAAATCATTTTGAGTGTGGTTTATGCAAATTTAGAAATTTCAAATGAATTTCTTAATTTTTAAGTACTAAAAAATAATAATTTATAAATTTCTTCACATTTACTCATTAGTTAGAGGTTGCTGATCAGATACAATATGGTTTTAGTCTAAAAATATTAAGTAAATATTAAAATTCTATGCATCCGGACCCAGAATGTGAAAACATACAGATTCTGAATGCATTATGAGGGTTAAAACATGACCGCTGTCATTGCACGGGTGAAGCTGATTATGTAATGTGTTCACATGCACGTCATCACAAATCAAACACAAACAAGCGCTTGTTTCTATCGCAAGAGAGCAAACTACAGATAAAGTGCATTGTGACGCTGATAACTCAGCTCTGGAGCGGCGTGTTTTCTGCACAGGCTGTAAAACAGGCCTGTGATTCTGGACGAGAGCCCAGGTCTATTTTCTTCTCCGGCAGAGCTAAAGCTGAACGCACAGGCGCTCAAACACCAGGAGAAAACCTCAAACCGGCCACAGGTGTCACAGCGCCGCGTGTTCAAGGCCGAGCGCGGACGGTTACGAAATAGAGGCCAAACGGCATGCATGCATGCGAACATGTTCAAAACCACATGATCTATCATCTCAATCACTGTTATATTAGCAACAAAAACATGTGACAGCAGAACAAAAGCAGAAAACCCTCAGCAAAAAGGCTAAGCATTACCTTTTGAGTATTATTAGACAGCAATAAGGACCAAAATAAAACTCAAACTGACATTAAAACCATTAAAATAATTGTTTCTTGAAATAAGATAGTTCACTTTTATTTTTTTTAAATATTCAAATAGTTCCAAAGGCAATATTTCAATTGTAATTTAGTTTAACTTGACATACTAAAATAAGTCAAACTAAAACTGAAACTAAAGCCACAAAGAAAACCTTTTTCATTCACCGAAAAAACGTTAAGTAAAATAAAATATATAAAAAAAAACTTACTTCAGCTAGCAATTTTACATGCACTCATTAATGAGACGTTGCTGATCAGATACATTATGGTTTTAGTTGAATAAATATTATAATTATTTGAGTTTATGCAAAATTCATTTATTTTATTTTACAACTTGAGTAATATTCAGAGTAATATTATTGTTGTTTTGTTAGAAATACTTCCTTTTATAATTTTGGACTGGTTTTGAGCAATCAAGAGTTATAAATTCTAAAGAATTGAATTAAATTCCATTCATTCTAATGGGCTTAATACTGGTAATTGGCTAATTATATGTTCTTAGAAATTTCATACGACAACATTCAAATTAATATATATATATATCAAATAATATTTCTGTTTTAACTTAGTTTAACTTGACATACTGAAATAAGTAAAACCAAAACTAAAATTAAAACCATAAAGAAAACCTTTTTTGTTAACCGAAATAAACAATTAAAATAAAATATTACAAAAAACTTAAGCTAGTACTTCTCACTTTAATTTAGTTTAACGTGATGTACTAAAATAGCTAAAACTGAAATAAAAAAAATTACTACATGCACACACAAAAACACATACAAAATTAACAAAACATACTAAAAAAATCTAAACTTACTAAAAAAAATTAAACCAAAATTAAAATGAAAACAAAAACGTTATTAATACAAACTATAATAGCATCTCAATGATACTAAAATAACACTGGCAAAACTAGTAAAATACATATCTTTGAGTGGCTTATTGCTTTTATAAGAGTAAAAGAATTAAACACAGCAATGTTAAAGAAATTATTAATAATAACAACAATCAGAATAAATGATTCCTTAACAGTTCCAAACAATGTGGCAACACCCCATTTAATAACAGCTTTAAACGCGGCTCAACCAATCAGAATTTGATCAGATATTTGAACTGCTTACATAAACTAATTAATACACATCCATCCCACAAACTGACCCAAATTAACTACTATTACACAAGCGATCAAGCTGTAGAAAGCAGAAGACACGCAGTCTGTGGTACAGTATCAGGCTTTACCAGAGTATCGATCCGTCAGGCGTCTCCTTACAAGCGCCGACACTCAGGAGATTTACAATGAAGTCATTCAGAGACAACAACTCTACACTCATCTGCATTAACATCTCAAATACGTCTAAAAACATTAACGAAAATGCCGGATGCAATTGTTTGCAATCTGTATGACAAAGTTACAGTCTTGAATTCAGATCCTGCGTGGTACAAATAATATATAATTGAAATATTCATGCGAGTTTACATCTGGTTTTTCATGTTATGCAAACGTGGCGCGGCACATGCATGCATGAGCGACTCCTCTCAGTGTCTCATATTCACAGCGCGAAGCTTCTCTCTGAAATACTGACGCGCGTGTGTCATGACAGCTGCTCACTGTACAGCTCTCATGAAATCAATGACTTTAACAATGAACTCAACTATCACAATAACTGCAGGAACTTCTGTGGTACACAGTGTAATGCTTTCAAGTTACTAAGTTGAGCTTTAATTGCTCATCTGAGCAAATATACTTCATGCACTACTGTATATAATTGTAAAATTTTGATTTTGAGTATTAAAAGTGCTCATATGAGCAGATATAGTGCATGCAATATGATATGCAATGGTAAAATGATGACTATAATTAATAAAAGTGCTCATTGTAGCAGATATACTGCATGTAATCTTCATTTTACCATTACTTATAGTATTACATTTATTAAAAGTGCTCATATGAGCAGATATACTACATGCAATACATTATGTAATGGTAAAATTACACTTCTAATGGTTAAAACTGCTCATATCTAAGCATATATCCTGCATGTAGCAGTAAAATGAGCATTTCTATTATTATTTACCATCATAAAAGTGCTCTGATCTCAGCAGATTTACTACATGCAATAGTATACATAATAAAATGAAGATTTAGTATTTTAATACTTTTTATTTTTAATTTTTAAAACTCATAATCTTCATCTCAGCAGCAGGTATAATACTTGCAAAACTATATGTAATGCTAAAACTAGTACTTTATTAACGATTGTTATTTTATCATTAAATATAGTATTGCATGTAGTATATATGCTCATTTGAGCAATTTTAATAATTATAATCCTTATCTAAGCGACTATACTACATGCAATAGTGTATGTAATGGTAAAAGAGATGATCATTATATGCTCAGATGACAATTATAATTATTTAAAATGCTCATCTGAGCAAATACACAACATGCAATACTATATGTAATAAAGAGGAGTTTTAATAAGTTATTTGATAATTACATGCAGTCTTGTATGTCGTATATGAGCAATTTTAATAGTCAGATTTTTTTTTCATTAAATATAGTATTGCATGTAGTATTTTTGCTGATATGAACATTATGAGTATTAAAACAGCTCATCTGAGCACATATACTATATGCCATACAATGGTAAAATGACTATTAAAATGACTAAATGTGCTGATCTCAGCAGAAATACTACATGCAATACTATATGTAATGGTGAAATTATCACTTTTAATCATTATAAATGTAATTTTACAATTACATAGTATTGCAAGTATCTGCTCAGATGAGTACTTTTAATACTCAATCTTTATCTCAGCAGAAATACTACATGCAGTACTACATATTAGGGGTGTAACGATACACACGTATTCGTATTGAACCGTTCAGTACGAGGCTTTCGGTTCAGTACACATTTATGATTACGGTACGATTTGTTTGACTAATCCTATTACTGCATATTATATTCTATTAGGTTAGATTAGTGTGTTTGAGCATTTACACAGTTCCTTCACTGCATGATTCAGTCTATTAAAATGCATTTAAAATTATCACAATATTCAAGATATGGGGGCAGAAAATGTCAGAATTTACATAATTTCATACAGGTAATCAATATCACAGAAGAGTGCCATTTTTTCTCCCAACCACAGCACTGTTTTGTGTCTCTGAGCAACATGACGGTGATTCGTTCCTGAATGAATCAACCTTTAAATGATTCGGTTCAATCGCAATGACTCACTTATTAACAGTGACTTGCTGCCACCTACTGGTGGTTTTAATTTCACATTTAAAGTATCTTAATTTTTTTTTATTAATTTCAAATATCAGTTGCCAACGTTTTATGTTTAAAATATCAAAATATTTATGCATTTGTAACTGCAGGTTAAAGCATTGCATGTCCCTCTGAGCTGCATTAAACTGTGTAAAAGCATCTAAATGCCATTCAGATGCAACTTCTGTGTTTCCTCTGCATTGCTTGAGTTCACTTGCTTGGTAACAGCCCAAATGTCTTGACTGATTAAATGTAAAAAATTGACTCAAAAGGTGATGCACACTTTTATATATATATATAAAAAAGGCTTTATAAAAGGTAAAAAATGCCCATAAAAGGTCAAAATCAATTTAAACGTATTGGAAAAGATTAATCTGCTACATGACAATAGGCTACATCAGCTGGAATACTTCAATCCGGAGCTGTTTTTGTTTTATATGCTGCTAAGACGACACCCCAGAAGATGGGTCAAGTATAGCTCCATCATTGGTCAAAGTAAAAAATTAGTTTTAATAAATAAATAAAAAAAAAAAAATTATGCTGTATCGTAAACGTACCGAACCGTGACACCACAGTATCGTATTGAACCGTGAATTTTGTGAACCGTTAAGGCCAAAGTATACTTCACTTTTTACGCGTACGCGAGGGACAACGTACCAACGTACACGAATTGAGTCATCAGAACAGTACGCGTGTACTGTACGTGCACCACCCGATTTTTGTAACCGCGCTTACGCTTAGATCGCGCATGCGCACTGAAGTCATTTTGCAGTAATCAGGTTTCCCCACATGGTGGCAACACTGTCCCGGGCCATTGAAAACGAAACTAAAGAGACGGACAACGCCAGCAAAACAGCGGAGACTGCAACAACAGACGCTCACATCGACGAGCGCTTGTGAGCGAGAGGGTGTGAGACAGCTCAGCTTTGGTTTAAAAGAGTATAAACTAAAATATTTGTTATCAGTCATGACTTAACGGGGAAAAATAGAGCAAACACTGAACATGAATGAAGCTTTCTAGAGCGCATGTGTCGACGCCTGCGTTCACGTACAACTTCAAATGGAGCATACTTTGAAAGGCTACGCGTTCGACTGTACGCATACAGTACAAAAACAAAGTATACTTAGGCCTTTACACCCCTACAATGATAAAATGATTAAAAGTGCTCATCTGAGCAGATATAGTACATGCAATACTATATGTAATGGTGAAATGAGCACTTTTAATACTCATAGTCTTCATCTCAGCAGAAATACTACATGTAATACTCGTATGTAATGGTGAAATGTAGGGGTGGGAGAGAAAAAATTGATTAACCTATCGCGATTCTTTTTAAAATGATATAAAAATCGATTGAATCATCAGAATCGATTTATATTTAATTATTTTACTTTTCCTAAGAGGTGGTGGGGAGAAGTTAGCTCTCTTTAATTCCAACAGAGGGCGAAATGTATGCGTGTTCGACTTGCTCTCAAAGTGTGGAAATACTTTGGATTTTACACACTGCCGGAAAACATGACTAAAACGATATGCAAAGTAACAGCACTATTTTATTTCAGAAAGTGTTTTTTCTACTCATTTTGTTGAACATTTGACTATTACATTCATGTGCAAGTTCAGGTAAAATTCAGTACTTTAAAGTTTCATGGTTCAAGGTGCTTTAAATATACACTGTGTATGTGTATGCTCCTGAAATAAAGGTTCAGAAAGATGTGATGCATTGTTTTTGATAATATGACTCATCATAAAGAGTCTCGTTTAAGGGTATAATCAACTATTTTCCATTGTCTAGTCTTCAATAACCAAACAAAAATCACAAATTGTAATATCGAATCGCAATAGTTACATAATTGCAATACTCTATCGCAATATTGAATCTGCACACAAGTATCAGGAGAGTATTGAATCGGCAGGTTTGCGTATTGTCCCATCATCGTAGGCTAAGCGTCATTTTACGATTTCCTATAGTATTGCAAGTACTATATCTGCTCAGATGAGTACTTTTAATCATCATTTTACCACTAAATACAGCACTGCATTTAGTATTTCCGCTGAGATGAAGATTATGAGTATTAAGTGTGCTTATATGAGCAGATATACTACACACAATACTGTATGTAATGGTGAAACGCGCAACTTAATCATAAGCATCATTTTATGATTGCATACATTATTGCAAGTACTATATCTGCTCAGATGAGTACTTTAATCTTCATCTGAGTGGAAATAATACATGCAACAGTAAAATGATGAACATTGTTCATCTCTGTGCAAATATAGTACATGCAATACTTGTATGTAATGGTGCAATTATCACTTTTAATCATCATAAGCGCCATTTTACGATTACATACAGTATTGCAAGTACTATATCTGCTCAGAAGAGTACTTTAAATCATAATTTTACCATTATATAAAGCACTGCATGTAGTATTTCCGCTGAGATGAAGATTGTGAGTATTAAAAGTGCTCAAATGAGCAGATGCACTACACACAATACTGTTTGAAATGGTGAAATTAGTACTTTTAACAACTGTAATCTTCATCTGAGCAGATATACTTCATGCAATATTATGTATAGTGGAAAAATTATGATTATAATTATTAAAAGCGATCATTTTGCCATTGCATGTAGTATTTCAGCTCAGATGAGAACTACTAACACTCATAATCTTCACAGCTATCAGGTGAAATAATGATTAAAAGTGCAGAAATACTACATGGTGAAATTATCACAGCTATATGTACCATTTTACAATTACATATAGTATTGTGAATTTCCGCTGATAATGATTAAAAGTGCTCAATGAGATGATATACTACTTGCAACACTAATGGTGAAATTATCACTTTTAATCATTGTATGCACCATTTTACAATTACATATAGTATTGCATGTAGTATTTCCGCTGAGATGAAGATTATGAGTATTAAAATGCACATATGAGCAGATATACTGCATGTAATGGTACAAATGAGTACTTTTAATTATTATAAGCATAATTTTTCCATTACATGGAGTATTTCTGCTGTGAGATGAAGATTATGAGTATTAAAATGCACATATGAGCAGATATACTACACACAATACTGTATGTTTTCCATTATATGGTAGTGTTGCTTGTAAATGTATTTCCGCTGAGTTACGATTATGAGTATTAAAAATGCGTCTTAAAAATTGAGCAGATATGACAGATATAATGGTAAAAATTAGTATTTTAATCTACATGTAAGCACCATGGTGAAATTATCACTTTTAAGTGTCATTTTTCCATTATATGTAGTGTTGCTTGTAGTATTTCCGCTGAGATGACGATTATGAGTATTAAAAATGCACATATGAGCAGATATACTACATGTAATGGTAAAAATGGTACTTTTAATCATTGTAAGCACCATTTTACAATTACATATAGTATTGCAAGTTGTATTTCCGCTGTGAGGAGAAGATTATAAGTATTAAAAATGCACATATGAGCAGATATACTATACGCAATACTGTATGTAATGGTGAAATGAGCACTTTTAATAACTATAATCTTCATCTAAGTAGATGTACTACATGCAGTAGTGTACAGTAGTCAGAGGAAGATTGAGTATGAAAGTGCAGTGATGTGAGCAGAAGCACAAGGCCTCTGAAGAACACACACACACACACGGATGAAGTTCTTCTTCGGTCCTAAAACTGCTCCGAGCACATGATCGCCTCTGAGGAGTCACTACACGAGTGTGTGTGTGTGTGTGAGAGAGAGTGTGTATGAGTGAGAGTGTGTGTGTGTGAGCTTTAACACAAGTGTCAACGTGCACAGCAAACTTGACGCCGCGCACTTTCCGCTCGCGATCATTTGCGCGAAGCCTGGAGCTCGCTGAGGGAAGTTTTAAGAAGTGTGTAAGACAACAACAGGTTGCAGCAGTTTGTCGCCGCTGTTTTTGGAGTTTGTGGTCGAGCGGACCAAAGTTGCAGTCAGCGTTGTCAGCGCGATGTTGCTCGATTTGACCGCGTCTAAACGCTATTTCACGGTTGTTGTTGTGTTGTGGCCTTAATCTGAATGTGTGTGCTGGAGTTTTAAAGCTCCTGCAGCACTAGCAGCTAGCAGGCTAAACGCTCTCAGTCCAGACGCGCGCTCTCGAACACACACTCGCGCGTCAATCACACGATCGCTTGCGCCTCTACCTGTCGCGCGCGGTGGAAGGGGTCCGTGAATCCGTCCTTCATCCCGGTCTGAGCCACCGAGGCCTGTCCCTGCACCAGCTCCGCCATCATCATCATCACACACACTCACACACACAAGCGAATAAACACACACAGCGCACACTACCGACCCCGGAACAGGAAACGCGCGCGGCAGTAACGCGAGACCTCAGCGAGAGACGAGACTCTGCGAGATTTCACACACGTGGTCTTTACAGCGGTTCACTGCACTGTTCTTTATTATTAATTTATTAGCTTATTCAATAAAGAGTTCACTTTATTACTTTTTAAACTTAACCTGACCTTACTTGGCAATTGTTTCATTAACAAATATTTTTTTTATTGTTTTTAAGATTTTATTTCTTCTGTAACTTTTTGCTTTTATTATATTATTATACATTATATTACATTTATCATATATTCATATTATTTTTAAGTAGCGCACAAGAAGTATTTTATTTAATGTATTTCATTTTAATTAAGTTATTAATTTATTTTATTATTTTTAAAACTTTTTTATTTCTTACGTAATGTACTTTATAATATTTTATATATATATATATAATTTTTTATGTAAAACGCAAGTATTTTATTTCATGTAGGCCTATTTAATTTTAATTAATTAATTATTTTACTTATTTTTATTGTTTTTAAAACTATTATGAATAAATGAATGAATATTATGTACTTTTTATTTGTATATTTATATATATATATATATATATATATATATATATACATATTATTTTTATGTAAAGCATTGTGTATGAAATGTGCTGGATAACTTGCATTGCTCGTTTTATATCACAAAACTATATTATTTATTTATTTAATGTATTTCATTTAATTAATTATTTCTTATTTTGTTGTTTTAAATGTTTTTATTTCTTAAAGGGATAGTTCACTTTGAAATTAAAATGTGGTATCTATCAGCTTACCCCAAGGGCATCCAAGATGTAGGTGTCTTTTTTTCTTCAGTAGATCCAATTTTCAAACCGTTCTAGTCTGTCAGTCATATAATGGCAGGTATAGGTCACTGTCTCTATAAGAGGGAAAAAGAACATGCACAGAGAAATCCAAATTAAACAATTCCCCATCGTAACTACACATTGATGGCCTAAGACACGAAACGAGCGGTTTGTGTGAGAAAACGAACAGTATTTATATCGTTTTTTACCTCTTGTACACAACCATGTCCAAGTGATCTGAGTGCGCACACACATCCGGTGTGTGTGTGTGTGTGTGCGCGCGCTCTGGCTCACGCTGCATTCACACGGGGCGTCGGCGTCAACGCTTGACGGAGGGCGTGTCTGAAGCGTGGAGCTGACGCAACTTTTCAAGCGCCAACGGAGGCGTCAGCCAATCAGATCGCCTCATGCAAATACCCAATCCCATTCATGCAACACCAGAGAAGTATGTGATTGGTTGTTGTAACTATGACGGCGCGTCAGCACCACGCTTCAGACACGCCCTCCGTCAAGCGTTGACGCCGACGAGCCAGAGCGCGTGCACACACACGTCACACACCGGATGTGTGTGTGCACTCAGATCACTTGGACATGGTTGTGTACAAGAGGTAAAAAACGATATAAATACTGTTCGTTTTCTCACACAAACCGCTCGTTTCGTGTCTTAGGCCATCAATGTGTAGTTACGATGGGGAATTGTTTAATTTGGATTTCTCTGTGCATGTTCTTTTTCCCTCTTATAGAGACAGTGACCTATACCTGCCATTATATGACTGACAGACTAGAACGGTTTGACCTAAAAACATCAAAATTGGATCTACTGAAGAAAAAAAGACACCTACATCTTGGATGCCCTTGGGGTAAGCTGATAGATACCACATTTTAATTTCAAAGTGAACTATCCCTTTAAGTAACTTTTTATTTGTTATTGTATTTATTATGTATCTGTTCAGACATCAAAAGACTAGTCAATCTAAATATTTCTACTTAAATATAATGTCTGTGATCTGCCTTATTATCTTTTTTATTCATTATTATTTATATTTTTATTTATCATTCTTTTATTTGACATTTATTCTCCTTGTTTTAGTATTTAATGTCAAGAATAAACAACAGTGATATTCCACCGCAGCATCTTCATGGTAAAATATGATTAATTATTAGACCTGCCAATGAAGAACTGTGATGCGAGCTGTTATATAATGTTAATCGATGAGTTTGATTGAACGTGACGAGCGTGTAGCTGTGAAGCAGTCATCACTCACACATGTGGACACATCGGAGAACATCTGGCAGGAACTAAGTTAAATACATTCAAATTGACATCAATTTTAGACCTGCTTATGCAAATTGTTTTGTCGGCTGGATGACAGGCGTAATATTTGAGCCATGAGTGTGAAATATAGAGCAGATTCTGAACTCATAACTTACTTATAGATCAGCCTGCTGTGATTGATTTTGTTTGTTTGTTTTTGCTTTTTCACAGAACAACAACAACGAAGGAAAGAAATTAAAAAATGATAATTAATAATAGAATAGCCTGCCAACAGAACATTGAGGGACAAATGCACAAATGATCATTTAACTGGTCAGGTAATGCATGAGCGATGCAAATTCATAAATGTTAGAGTCACTGAATCCTATGTGTATATATACTGTAAAAAGAAAATATATAGTTGGGCTATCTTAAAATTTTAAAGGGGTGGTTGACTGTTTTTTTTCTAGGCTTGATTGTGTTTATGGGGTGCAGTCTAGCATGTGTTCATGCTTGTTTTTTTTAAAAACGCATTATTTTTCACATAATTTACCTTTATTCCACACCTCTCTGTCCCTTCTCTGACAAACGCCTCGATTTATTTCCTGGTTTTATGAAGCCCCTCCCTCGATGGGCTGAGATTGGTTAGCTGGCTCAGTGTGTTGTGATTGGCTAAACCGCCTCTACTGCACGTCTGAACGTCCCGCCCCTCTCCTCAGTGGCATGTGCTCCGGTTGAATTGTAAACAGTGGCGTTGTCTATAATGCTTATCAATTTGAGCCCGATTGAGACCCAGAGGATATTAGTGAAGAGGATCGTGCAGAACCTGTGCAAGCACGGCTCTTAATGGTATGTTTGGTTGTTGTTGTCTCATACTTTTAAATACGCTGCTATTTGTAAGTGCTACTGCTTCTGTTAGCTTTTAATATACGGTTTTATCCTGATTAAAGCTTTAATACAGCACAGCAACCGCACGCGTGTCCATTTATAATGCTTCTCATTGCTGTGTGAAAATAAGTGTATAATTGGAACAGTTTGTTGGAGCTGATCTGACGATCTGAATGAGAGAGAGAGAGAGAGAGAGAGATGAGAGAGAGAGAGAGAGAGAGAGAGAGAGAGAGAGAGATGAGAGAGAGAGAGAGAGAGACAGAGAGAGAGAGCAGAGAGAGAGAGAGAGAGAGAGACGAGAGAGAGAGAGCAGAGTAACAGTATTAAGAACCGCTGCTTTAATGATTTTGAAACTTGTGAATCCATTAGAATCGTTAGAAGACAGAATCAGATTCATATGAATAGATTGTTACGTGCACCCCTAGTTTTCTCTTCCTCTTCTCTAAAGCAGCGCAGCATGGCCTCGCCCCCTTTGCTGCGTGTTCCCGGGGGCGGGGTTTATCTGGGTCTGTGACGTATCAGACCCGGGAAGTAACTCGTTGTAGTCCCTTACCTGTCGTTTTTGTAGGCATTAAACTGCCAGAATTTTAAAAGACGATATCTCCGTTTGCATTGAACTTTCAGCGCCGCAACTCTGCAGATATTGTTTATGCTCAAACAGCAACATTACACACTAACTAATGTTAAAAAAGTGAAATCGCAATCAACCACCCCTTTAAGTTAACCAGCTAAAGCAGATTTTTGAGTTTTCTCAACTTATTTTTAGGAAATTTCTCAACTTTTTGTTGTATAAACTTAAAACAAGAAGTTGAGAAAACTCAAAAATCTGCTGAAGCTGTTTGACTTAAAATTTTAAGATAGCCCAACTTTTTTTTTTTACAGTGCACTGAAATAAAATAACTCATAAGAATGACAATAATTGTACACAACAAGAGTGCATTATCCTGACTGTCAAATAATACTTTAGGCACAATATTAAATATCAATGAATACAGATTACACTGCATTATTAATAACTTTGGCATTAACGAGGGTGATTGTTTATGAATGCATTACATCAGTTACCTGAAGATGATCTAAAATCTGTCCTCAGATTTGTCCTTGTATCTCATCCTCTCCAATACAAGCATATTCATATCTCTATCAGTGTTGGGCAGTAACTAGTTACTGTAATAATATTACTTCTTGCAGTAACTAGTAGTGTAACTAATTACTAATAAGATTTCAGTAATAATATTACAGTTACTATCCATAAAACAGCTTAGTTACTTAGCAGGTGAGCTTGGAATATGGCTTACATTCAGCAGATAGAAATATTGCATTATATTGATTTTGTCATGAAAAAAGATGATCTGAACACTGTTGTGTATTACTTTACTCTGCATTACATCCTTCTGATCAACATGTGCTATATTATATTACTATAATTAAACATCCTTTTGGAAAATTAAACAGTTTCTTACAAACTTATGTGATTTGATCAAATACATAACGAAATATAATATAATAAACTGAGAAATTACAATTAGCTTCAAGCTACACATGACAATTAATGAGATTAATACAACACTTCTGCTTGAATGTCACTGTTAATCACTATTGAGTGTTTGTAATAACTAATAATGTGTATTTTGGTCAAATGATGAGGATGAAATATGTTATTAGTAACATTTATGTGGAAGATACACAGTTACAACTTCTGTGTGGCGTGAAGAAACAATGTAACTAGTAGTGTAACTAATTACTGTTACCAGAAAGTACTAAGTAAAGTAACACTATTACTTTTGAAAGGAGTAACTAGTAATGAGTAATATATTACATTCTTTGAGTAACGAGCCCAACACTGTCTACTCCACATTTCTATCTTGGGTGAAAGATCAGTTTTTCCACATTTTTAAAATCACCCTCTTTTGCAATTATCATACCAAATAATATGGCTCGTCTTTCATGCATATTAAACGTCTCTAAATGACTAAATATCCCAAGAGTAGCTAAAAGTGGACATAGTTCGAGATTCTTTTGAATGCTTTAGAAAAACAGTCCAATATTTCCCCAATATTCTTGCAGTTTGGAGCAATGATGGATCCATCTGCTGCTTTACATCTATTAAAATCTGAGAAACCTCTGGAAAAACATCTGCAGTTTCTCTTTAGATCAATATATTCAATGCAAGGTTTTAAACTGAATTAAATTATGTCTTACATTAATGTGGGTCAACGATGTTCAGATGTCCGCATCTAAAGAAATTTACTAAAGTGATTTTATGTCAATAGAAAGTGCATTAGATGTCAGTAAAGTGTCTACTTTTAAGTTTCAAATAAGTTTTTGGACAATAAAATGTCAAAATTAGTTTGAAATAATGTCATTCAGTTCAACACAATTTTTATGTAAAAATTCAAACAACATGCTTATTCTGACTTGTACATATAAATATATAAAAGAATAAGGGAGCATATTAAATATTATTGTGTTTTAAATGAGTAAAAAATACTTATTGACAAATGGGTGAAACCTAGGATCGTGGCTAATTTTAAAAAAGTAAAATTACAAGTAATTAGTATTTGAGGTGAAAGTCTTTTAATGTGTCATAAATTGATTTTTGTTATAAATATGCCTGACAAGATTGTTACACTGAATGACATGTTAGTGGCTGTCTTCTGTAAATCAGGGAGAAATGTATGATATTAATTTTTTGCTCAGAAAAACAAAAACAAAATTGCAATTAAATTAAACAGAAAACTTTTTAATTTTTTGGGGAAAAACAACAACAATTTAAAGCAGTATTACACTTATTGTTTTTATGCTTAAACCCTTTTTCATCTTTGACTCAGTTTTGCCTTTTTCCCGACTGTCTGAATGAATCTCCATCTCTAGACAACTTCTTGTTTTAACAGAATGCTATAGAAATATGACACTGCTCTCTGATGCAAACGATTAAACTTATTAATTTCTTCAAGTATGTTGAGTCATCACACTAAAATTCAATATCTGTTTTTTCACAAAATCTCTAACTTGTAGGTATAAAAAAACTTAGATATTGAAGGTTTAGTTGCTCAAATGAGGCAAAAGTCTCACTTATATACAGATCTTTTACTTTTTGAACACCATTTTTCTCTCATTGCAATGATTCTGACACATACGGCCTGCTGTGATTGTTAATTAAACATCAGGACACTTGATTCAGGAGTTTATATCACGAGTGACCGAGCTGCACAAATCACTTTTGTAGTTTTTACACTTACAAATGATAAAATGCATTCAATTTAACAGTAAACTCCTTCTGTGCATGTTTTCCCATCAACACATTCTTTACAAACCAAAACTTGTTCGTGGTCTCATTGTTGTAACCAGATCCAGTCATGCATTCTTATTCAGAAGCTGAAACAAATCCAGCATGAAGAGTCCATAATCCATAATAACTCTTCCTCAGTGAAAACGTGTGAATCAGGAGAGAAATCTGCATCAGATCAAGCAGCGTTTAAAAGGGCTCTAAACAAATATGTGACCCTGGAGCACAAAAGCAGTCATAAGTAACACAGGTATATTTGTAGCAATAGACAACAATACATTGTATGAGTCAAAATTATCCATTTTTCTTTTACGCCAAAAATCATTAGGATATTAAGATCATGTTCCATGAAGATATTTTGTACATTTCCTACCATAAATATATCAAAACTTAATTTTTGATTAGTAATATGCATTGCTAAGAACTTCATTTGAACAACTTTAAAGATGATTTTCTCAATATTTAGATTTTTTTGCACCCTCAGATTTTCAAATCAGACAAATATTGTCCGATCATAACAAATCATACATCAATGGAAAGATTATTTATTCAGCTTTCAAATGATTTAAAAAAATTGACACTTAAGACTGGTTTTGTGGTCCAGGGTCACATATGTGGCTGGATTTTGATGCGAGAGACAACAGCAGATGCACTTTTTCACTGGAGGAAGAGTTATTATGGATTATGGACTCTATGGTATTTTAGTTAAAAATGTCTTAATGCTGGATTTGTTTCATCTTTTGTCTTCTCCAGATGTTAACTGATGTACTGGAGTGCTGTGGATTATTGTGATGTTTTTATCAGACTCTCATTCTGACGGCACCCATTCACTGCAGAGCATCCACTGCTGAGACACATTTCTACAAACCTGATGAAGAAACACACTCATCTACATCTTGGATGGCCTGAGGCTGAACACATTTTCAGCACATTTTCATTTTTGGATGAACTATTCCTTTAACTCGTGTCTTATTTTCTGACAGTCGTTCACCTGCAAGTCATTTCCAGCTGCGTATGAGCAATAAAGCAGTCTTCAAACTCATGCAGACTGCAAAATCACTTTCCTAGACATGTTGACCGGTTCCAGAATAAACAGGCCCATTGAGATATTAGCTTTCATCCACCTGTTGACCTCAGGCATTTTATCACCCAGACAAACGTTTTCTGATCTGAGAAATGAAGCCGAGATCGAAGCAAGACGTGATCCGCTCAGCTCAAGGGCTAGAAGTGTATCAGTAATTGTGGTTCTTCTGCAAGCAGTTATGACTGATCAAATATCCAGTTTCTGCATACATAATGAGCGTGAATCTGCAGCTGTGAGATGGAGAGCAGATCTTTATAAAGCCTTCAGAAGTCAGTGTTTGATTTCAGTCCAGTCACTGAAGCTGAATTATCACGACCTGACCTTGATTTGAACTCAACAAACAGCAAAGATCACATACCAACACTGATTCTCATGTGAAATATGCTGATATGTGACCATCAAAACACAAATACAGATGTGACATGTGTCCCTGGAGCACAGAACCAGTCATAAGGTAACACAGGTATATTTGTAGCAATAGACCAACAATACATTGTATGGCTCAAAATTATACATTTTTCTTTTATGACAAAAATCATTAGGATATTAAGTAAAGATCATGTTCCATGAAGATATTTTGTAAATTTTCTAACGTAAATATATCAAAACTTAATTTCTGATTAGTAATATGCATTGCTAAGAACTTCATTTGAACAACTTTAAAGATGATTTTCTCAATATTTAGATTTTTTTGCACCCTCAGATTCCAGATTTACAAATAGTTGTATCTCAGACAAATATTGTCCGATCATATTTATATATATCAGATCAAACTCGCTTTTATTTCAGTCATTCAAGTTGAAATCAAAATAATTCATAAATAAGTCATACAATATTCAATTTGATTTTTTGATCAATTCCATTTTCGTTTTTTAAATTGAATCATGTTAGTATAACTTTAAAAAAAGATCAATTGATTTTTTTGAAGTCAATTTTAATATTATTCAAGTTGAAATCAAAACAATTTAACCAATTTTAACTTCATTTTTTAAGTTGATTCAGCTCAACTTATTTTTTATTGAAGGGAAATTTAATATAGTTTTATTATTTTTTAGCCAATTTGATTATACTTAATTTAAGGAAGCAACTGATTAGTAATTATTAGTATTTTGGGTGGAAACTATGGTTAGCATTATATATATATATACTGTATATATAGTAATAATTTCTAGTCTGATGGATTTCAGCTCATGCCAATTTGTAAATTAAGGTTTTAAGTTATTTATATGGTTTTATTTAGATGCATTTGCACATTATTGTATATCCGGCTGGAAAACTGCATTGCTCTGTTGCTCGTTTACATCTCACAAAGCATAACGGAGTTTGCAGATATTTTTTTTCTTTCCTACAGAATGTGGAGATTTAATTTTAATACACTGCAAAAAAAAATATTTTTGTCCCATTTTCCATAAACATACTTAAATCAAGACACATTTACCAGAGAATATTTTGAATGACTTAAGATATGCAGTCTTGTTTACTGATACTTCAAACAAGAACAAAAATCTGCCAATGGAAGTGAAAACTCACTTAATTTTGATGTTTTTTCTTATCAGTAAACAAGACTGCATATCTTAAGTCATTTTGCATCTCAAGTAAATGCATCTTGATTTAAGGAAATCAAGACATGTTTTGCAGTGCAATCCTTCTTTAAAAGCAATTAAAGTAAATTATCTTCTTAAAAATGAAGTCAAGGAAAGTTTGGGACTCTTGGCTCTCAGTTTTGCAGACACAGATGATCTGTAACACAGGCTTTTATCAGCGAGAGCGGCACTTTCCATGATTCCTCCGGCACAGACCCTCTCAAAGACTCAATTACACGGAGGCCCTGCGGTGAAAATGACGGATGTTTTTGCACAGTTTTGACCCCGTCCTGCTGTCGGCCGTCCCTCGTCTCTCCTCGTTCTCTTTGTCCAGCACTTATTCTGCACCTGTCCTGTTTTCCTGGAGGTGTGTGGATGCATTGTGTTGGCAGCATCGACGGCTGTGAGGTAATAACAGGTAAATGCAGTTGTTTGTGCACTTCTCCCAGCATGCTCTAACAGGGACAGACTTCTGTTGGCAATTTACATTCAGCGGCGTCCGGCGATTACAGCAAACGTGGATGAAAGCTTTCTGTGCAAATGCAGTCATTCTCAAACAAATGCACACGGCAGAGAAAAACCTGAGAGCTTCACATAAACATCGTTTACAGTTCACTTACACCTACAGCGCTTCATAGCAAATGCATCACAATAAAGAAGCTTAATTGTTAAAAATACATCAAGATTACTGACCTCATGTCATCATGAAAGATTGTTTACATTTCTGATAAGTTTTTTATTAAATTATTTTTATTTTTCAATTATTAATTATTTAATAAAATTAAAAACTATTATGAATTATTATTGAATAATAATTAATATTTTTGTTACATTTATAAAAAAAAATCCAAGTACAAATATCTAAACATTCTTAAATCAAGATACATTTACATGAGATGCAAAATGATTTAATTAGGCCTTGTTCTCTAAAAAACATGTCTAAAAATTAAGTGAGTTTATGCTTAAAAAAGAACAAATATATGCCACTGTGTTAAGAAAAATTAATTTAATTCAAAGGGAAAACGAGATTATTTTTCTGACCACATTTGCGGATATTTTTTCCTTTTTTCTCACTTAATTTTGATCCATTTTTCATAAAACAAGACTTAATATCTGATGTTATTTTGCTTCTCCGGTAAATGCATCTTGATTTAAGGATGCTTAGATATTTGTACTAGAAAGCAAGACAAAAATGCAATTTAATTGCAATGTGAGATATTAATTGCACAATTTTGAAAATATATTAAGGAGTAGAAGTAACTTGTTATAATACAATTAGTATTATTTTATCTAAATAATAGTTCTTATAATTCTTAAATCAAGAAATATTTACTAGAAATGCAAAATGACTGAAGATATTAAGTCTTATTTTCTAAAAAAAAATGCATCAATATTAAGTGAGTTTATGTTTCAAACAAGAAAATAATATCTGCTGATGTGTTAAGAAATAATTTTAAATTCAAATGGAAAACAAGATTATTTTTAGTGTAAAATATTAATTGTACAATTTTGAAAACATTAAAAAGCATTAAATATTTACAGAATGTAAAATGCATTAAAATGTATAAAATATTTATAAATGATAAACAACTGTGCAGTGATGTTTTTTGTACGGTTTGCTGGCGAGAGATTACTGACGACTGAACGGTGTTTGACAGCAGGACTCCTGCACCTATTACACAAAACTGATCGAACGACATCAAGAGCCAAACGACGAACAGGCCAGAGACCCTGGAGAAAATCACTGACGGAAAACACATATATTGATTGAGATGATCATGCTGAACCGGAGAGAGCAGCTTTTGATGCTTTGAGTCGAAAAATGACTTCCTCTGGCCTTTTCACATATTTATTCATAACTTAATTCAATGGAAATACATACATTTTTTTAAATTACTTTTTGTTACCCTTATGTTTCTGTTACCTCATATACCTCATAACCCTAAATAAATAAATAAAGCACTATGAACTACATTCATATTTCTTTAAATAACTTATGTCTTTTTATATCTATGTCTTTTTAGCAAGGTTTGTACAGCACAGTGGTCAACTACTGTTGTTTTTATTGTGCTTTATAAATACATTTTTATTTGATTTGATTTTGATTTATGCTTTTACAACCCGAATTCTGGAAATGTTGGGACGTTTTTTAAATTTGAATAAAATTAAAACTAAAAGACTTTCAAATCACATGAGCCAATATTTTATTCACAATAGAACACAGAGAACATAACAAATGTTTAAATGGAGAAATTGCACACTTTTATCCACTAAATGAGCTCATTTCAAATTTGATGCCTGCTATATGTCTCCAAAAAGTTGACACGGGAGCAACAAAGGGCTGAAAAAGCAAGACATTTTGAAAAGATTCAGCTGGGAGAACATCTAGCAACTAATTAAGTTAATTGACATCAGGTCTGTAACATGATTAGCTATAAAATGGATGTCTTAGAGAAGCAGAGTCTCTCAGAAGTAAAGATGAGCAGAGGATCTCCAATCTGTGAAAGAGTGTATAAAAAGATTGTGGAATACTTTAAAAACAACGTCAAATTGCAAAGGCTTTGCAAATCTCAAATATACAGTGTGTAACATCATCAAAAGATTCAGAGAAACTGGAGAAATCTCTGTGCGTAAGAGACAAGGCCAAAGACCTTTGTTGGATGCCCGTGGTCTTCGGGCCCTCAGATGACACGGCATCACTTATCGGCATGATTCTGTCATTGACATTACTAAATGGGCCCAGGAATACTTCCAGAAACCACTGTCAGTAAACACTGTCGCCGTGCCATCTGCAGATGCCAACTAAAGCTCTATCATGCTGAAAGGAAGCCATATGTGAACATGGTCCAGAAGCGCCGTCGTGTCCTGTGGACCAAGGCTCATTTAAAATGGACTGTTTCAAAGTGGAAAAGTGTTCTATGGTCAGACGAGTCCAAATTTGACATTCTTGTTGGAAATCACGGAACGCCATGGAAGGGAGACCTTCCAGCGTGTTATCAGTGTTCAGTTCAAAAGCCAGCATCTCTGATGGTATGGGGGTGCATAAGTGCATACGGTATGGGCAGCTTGCATGTTTTGGAGGGCACTATGAATGCTGAAATGTATATAAAGGTTTTTGAGCAACATATGCTCCCCTCCAGAGGACGTGTATTTCAGCGGGACAATGCAAAAGCACATACTGCAGCTATTACAACAGCATGGCTTCGTAGTAGAAGAGTCTGGGTGAATTGGCCTGCAGTCCAGATCTTTCACCTATAGACAACATTTGGTGCATCATTAAACGAAAAATACATCAAAGATGACCACGAACTCTTCAGCAGCTGGAAACCTATATCAGGCAAGAATGGGACCAAATTCCAACCAAAACTCCAGAAACTCATAACCTCGATGCCCAGACGTCTTAAAACTGTTTTGAAAAGAAGAGAAGATGGTAAACATGCCCCCGTCCCAACTATTGTGAGACCTGTAGTAGGCATCAAATTTGAAATGAGCTCATTTAGTGCATAAAATTGTAAAATTTCTCAGTTTAAACATTTATGTACTCCGTGTTCTATTGTGAATAAATAAATATTGGCTCATGTGATTTGAAAGTCTTTTAGTTTTCATTTTATTCAAATTTAAAAAATGTCCCAACATTTCCAGAATTCGGGTTGTGTATTTATAATATGTGTGTACATAAATTTATTGTTTTGTTGTTTATTTTATTCTCTAAATATTAATATTATTTAATGTTATATCCGCATATATTTTGCACATGTATTTATTTATTTAATTATACTTATCTCTGCATGCATATTTTTGGACATTTATTTACTTATTTTTTTATTATTGTTATTTATGCCTAGTTGTTTATTTATTTGACTATTATCTCTGCATATATATTTGTACATGAGTTCAGTTCAGAACTGTTATTTATTTATCATTTATTATTTATTTATTAATTCTGTCTTGTCTATAGTCACTGAAGAAGCATTCAAGCAAGATTTTCTTTGTCCTTTTATCCAGTACTTGCACATAAGACAAACAGCTTTGAATTTGTTGCTCATAAATAGTTTCAGTGATTGAAAAAAGTATTAAATGTTGTGTGTTTGTGCTCCAGGAGAGGAGCTGTGCTTTATCAGATGCTGGACCATTAAACTCCTTAACGAAACAAGTTTGATTATACTGATCAAATATATTGCATGTACAGTAAATAATATATCAGTTGATTCCATATAAATAATAAATCCATTTGCATTGTTTTAATGATGTTGGAGTGTGTGATTGCTCTGCTGCGTTGCAGTGGTGTGTGTTCTCTGTCATTCGACTCCGTCTTCATGTGTGTGTGTCTCCAGACGTCTGTTCCTGTCAAAGGGCAAAATCAGCCGCTCTCAGATCTATAAAAGCAGATGGGGGGCCATTACTTTCAAAGCTGCTCTATCTTTGTTTCCGGCTTTGCACGTGATAAAATATTGATGGAAAAATAGAAATATTTTGCCTCCTGCTTAATGTTGGCCATCTGAGGAGGTTAATGACTGATCTCATGTTACTGGAGCTTCACACGAACCCTGAGGAGCCGTGGCTCAATCGATAGCTCTTCATCACATGCAGCGTAGGGCCACGCGTTCAGAGCAGATGAGGATTTTCCGTAATCGTACAAGCGTCCAGCTTCAGCTGCTGCTTCAGTGTCTTTCTGCTGTCAAATCTTAAGTAAACGTCAGAATAAGTGCAGTAATATCTCCAGATGAACACTTACTGGACTGAAGCAGCTCAGCTTTACTTGATTCTCCATCAATCATGTTTTAGTCTCAAATCTGATCATCAGGATCTTTTGAGGAGCGTTTGTTTCCAGAAGCTTTACTTTCACTGTTCCTCAGCGGAGGAATGATCTTCATCTCACATCTTCTGAGGAGCCTTTATTATTCATCTCTCAATCAGCATTGCATTATATGTTTGGATCATTTCAATCTCATCTTACTGAGACATATTATTGGAGATAATGAGTGACCGCTGATATTTAGATCATTTTATGTCAGTATTTCATCATATAAACATCAGCATATAATTCATATTTTTGCTCAGTTTGAGTCTCTGAATAAAATTGAGCTGTTTTTTCCTCCATATTCTCACTCTGACTTTATGAGCCTGATGAATATGATACAAATATGATGTACTTATGAAAATTAGTTTTTAAATATATTTTCTCTAAAGGTTCAATAAGCTGTTCTATTTAAAATATTTTTTTCTGGCTATTATTTCATATGCCTGGCTTTAATTAGTTGTTGTTTTTATAGAGAGTGGCATCTATCATTTATTTATTTGTTACGAAGTGTTTACCACGATGTAATTGCATTAATGCATAAATAACACAACTACGATTTGGGTTTCTTTTTTTCCAGATAACAGTGAACGTAGGAGTGTTTAATGGCAAGAAGACGGACACAAAATGATCCACATGATGACAAATATGAGTCATTTTTATGCTTTAGGAACAATATATGAAATACCCATGATAATGATTCATGCAATTACATTTTTTAGGAGGTTCAAATGTATACAACACGAATTCCGGAAATGTTGGGACGTTTTTTATACTTTAATAAAATGAAAACTAAAAGAATTTCAAATTCAAATGAGACAATATTTTATTCACAATAGAACATAGATAACATAACAAATGTTTAAACTGAGAAATTTGACACTTTTATCCACTAAATAAGTAAGTAAGTAGTAGCCCTTTATTGTCACTGGTCACAAGTACCAGCGAAATTAGCCATCAACCTGTCCATACACAACATACATATATGACAATGGGGTAGACAGGACAGGAAGACAGGGAATTTAAGAAAAATACAGCAAACAAGAGGAATGTAAGGAGAAAAAAATAACCCCCAGACTATGCTCCTTGGGGAGTACAGTGTGAGAACAGGAAAAACACCTCAGCAACAAAAGCACATAATACACCATAGACACACGACTTTGCAACAGGGGAAGTAATCCAGCTCTGGCAATCAGCCATCCAGACATGCAGCCATAAATGAGCTCATTTCAAATTTGATGCCTGCTACAGGTCTCAGAATAGTTGGGACGGGGGCATGTTTACCATGGTGTAGCATCTCCTCTTCTTTTCAAAAAAGTTTGAAGACATCTGGGCATCGAGGTTATGAGTTTCTGGAGTTTTGGTTGGAATTTGGTCCATTCTTGCCTGATATAGGTTTCCAGCTGCTGAAGAGTTTGTGGTCATCTTTGATGTATTTTTCGTTTAATGATGGGCCAAATGTTCTCTATAGGTGAAAGATCTGGACTGCAGGCAGGCCAATTCAGCACCCGGACTCTTCTACTACGAAGCCATGCTGTTGTAATAGCTGCAGTATATGGTTTTGCATTGTCCTGCTGAAATAGACGTCATCTGGAGGGGAGCATATGTTGCTCATTAGCCACATTTAAATCCAGACTCAAAACTCATCTGTTTGGCTGTGCATTTGTTGAATGAACACTGTGCTACGTCCGAACTGACTGCACTGTATTTTATGTATAATCATTTTCTATTTAACTGTTTTAAATTTCATTTTAAATCAATTTCTATATCATTTTAAAATTCCTTGTTTTTATTGCTGTGAATGACTATTTCACTTTCTTTTATGTAAAGCACTTTGAATTACCACTGTGTAAGAAATGTGCTATATAAATAAACTTGCCTTGCCTTGCTCTAAAACCTTTATATACCTTTCAGCATTCATAGTGCCTTCCAAAACATGCAAGCTGCCCATACTGTATGCACTTATGCACCCCCATACCATCAGAGATGCTGGCTTTTGAACTGAACACTGATAACACGCTGGAAGGTCTCCCTACTCTTTAGCCCGGAGGACACGGCGTCCGTGATTTCCAACAAGAATGTCAAATTTGGACTCGTCTGACCATAGAACACTTTTCCACTTTGAAACAGTCCTTTTTAAATGAGCCTTGGTCCACAGGACACGACGGCGCTTCTGGACCATGTTCACATATGGCTTCCTTTTTGCATGATAGAGCTTTAGTTGGCATCTGCAGATGGCACGGCAGCAGTGTTTACCGACAGTGGTTTCTGAAAGTATTCCTGAGCCCATTTAGTAATGTCAATGACAGAATCATGCCGATGAGTGATGCAGTGTCATCTGAGGGCCGAAGTCCCTTACACACAGAGATTGCTCCAGTTTCTCTGAATCTTTGGATGAGGTTACACACTGTAGATGATGAGATTTGCAAAGTGTTTGCAATTTGACTTTGTTTTTAAAGTATTCCACAATCTTTTTACGCACTCTTTCACAGATTGGAGAGCCTCTGCCCATCTTTACTTCTGAGAGACTCTGCTTCTCTAAGCATCCCTTTTATAGCTAATCATGTTACAGACCTGATGTCAATTAACTTAATTAGCTGCTAGATGTTCTCCCAGCTGAATCATTTCAAAATTTCTTGCTTTTTCAGCCCTTTGTTGCCCCCGCGACAACTTTTTTGAGACCTGTAGCAGGCATCAAATTTGAAATGAGCTCATTTAGTGGATAAAAGTGTATAATTTCTCAGTTTAAACAGTTGTTATGTTCTCTATGTTCTATTGTGAATAAATATTGGCTCATGTGATTTGAAAGTCTTTTAGTTTTCATTTTATTCAAATTTAAAAAACGTCCCAACATTTCCAGAATTCGGGTTGTAAATAAGTCAAATAAATAAATAATAATAACAACAGTGAGGAGTGATGCTTTACACCAGTGTAAACTGTAAACTCAAAAAGTCCACATTAGTCTGACTGTATGCCTTAAACAGCCTTTTAAACCAGTCTAATGATCGTACCAGAGCGTAATAAATCCATGAGGAGAGCAGATATAGCTGTGAGATTATGAGCTCATATCCATCCAGAGCCATTAGCCTGAGATCAAACCTCCAGAGCGTCTTAACCTCCAGATTCCTGTCATCATCCTTAACAAATCTCAGCCTGCAGTACTTCCTCAGATACACACCGTGCAAAACAACCACTTCAAACGGGCTTCGGTTCTGTACGTTCTCCTGGATCTCCATGTCATTTCACCATTTAACATTTGACATAATTGTCCGCAGACCCTTAAGGGCAACAAGTGAGACGAGGGGCCTCGGCGGAGCCACAGGGGCCCGTGTGAGTCTTGGGTTACTATAATTGATGTTAATAAAGGCCTGCGGTCATTGTGCAGAACAAAGATCGGCGAGACGCAGGTGACTCTTCTCAGGTTCACCTGATTGACATCATGACAGCAGATCTCAAGATTTCTGAGGATTACAAAGCTTTAGTTTAGACTCGAGCAAAGCGTAAACGTGAACGCTGGAAGACGTGTGAATGCAAAAGATGGTCGAATGAAAGCAAATTACAGCATAAATCACTGCTTTCTTTAGTATCATTAATATCAGGGTGATTATAGTTAACTAAGACCATAAGAAAACAATTTCGTTACAGTGAAATGTGAATGAAAACAAATTAAAGTAACAAATGACAGTAAAAAACTCAACATTTATGGCTAATTCACATTTCTATTTGAGATTTTGAGATTTGGGGGGATTTGTATCATTAATACCAGGGTGATTATAATTAACTAAAACAAAAAATATTTTAGTTACTTGACATAAAATAAACATTTGATCATTTTCATTTAGTTTACCTTGATGTACTAAAATAACAAACTAAAAGTGAAATGAAAACGAACAAAAACTATAAAAAAAAGCTAAAAATGACAAAAATAACAAAATTACTAAAACTTTAAAAAGATCATAATGGAGAATATAATTTAATTGAAATTGAATTTTATTGAAATTTATATTGAAATTTTCAAGATATTAAAATAACTGATTAATATTATTGTATTTATCAATATTTTTTAATATTTTTTTTTATTTTCTCCATTTTCATTTTAGTTTATTTTTTTTGTAGCACTTTTGTCTTTATTATTATTATTATTATTATTTAATATATACTGTATATATATATATACACACACACACACACAAATATATTTAAATATTTATATAGATTTAGTTTTTGTTCATTTTTATTTCAGGTTTAGTTTTAGCAATTTTAGTACTTCAACTTAAACTAAATGAAAATTAGAAATGTTGCCAACTAACTGAAATAAAATAAGCTTAAGTTAATTTAATATATAATATTTATTAGATATATATTTTAATTTCAGTTAAACAAACGTGTTTTTAAAGTAGCTTTTACTACAAATGTAGCACTTACACTATTATTAAAATTACACACACGCACATAATATTTATAATTTTTTTTATTATTATTTCATATATTTTATTTGTATTTATTACTTTTTAAATAGTTTTAATTTTAGTTACTGATAATGCTTTACTTTAGTGTAACTTCAGTGTCTATTTACATGTTGATTTATTTACAGAATAAATACTCTAGTAACACTTGTGTTTTACTGTTTACTCTGGTAAATCTGTGCCCTGAACACACAGCAATAATCAGAAATGAAGCGAAACGAAGGGTTTTGTCTGAACAGAGCAGCTCTTTGTGTGACATTGAGTGACGGACAGCAGGATTGGCTTTCAGAGACGACTCTTAATTCTCATGTCTTCCCATTGTGTCCCAGAATCCCTCGGGGCTGCGGCGTAATGAGACGTAATTGAGGGAAGGTCACGGATCATTAATTCACCTGGACGGCTCGCCATGCTCTCATACCTCGACTGACAGAAGATCTGAGAGCGTGAGACACAGGAAGCTGCTGACTCCACTTCCTGTCTGTGGCAAACATATGAGCTGAAACAAACACCACAGCAGACTAACATACTAACGCTGATTTAGAGATCATGTCGAGCACATTGCATGCTGGGAAAGAGTACTCAGTGCATGTCAGTCATGCATCAGATTTTTTTTCTGGCTCTTTTTCCTAAAACTGAATCAGGATAATCTATCATTTTATAGTTTCAAATCCTGATAGTCTATCATTTATAGTTCTGCTCATAAGTTCACACCCCCTTGCAGAATATGCAAGATTTCAATCCTTTTAAAGGAATAGTTCATCCAACAATCTAAATTTACCCTCAGGCCATCAGATGAGTTTGTTTCTTCATCAGGTTTGTATAAATGTGTCTCTGCATCAGTGTCTCAGCAATGGATGCTCTGCAGTGAATGGGTGCCGTCAGAATGAGAGTCTGATAAAAACATCACAATAATCCACAGCACTCCAGTCCATCAGTTAACATCTGGAGAAGACAAAAGCTGAAGCAAATCCAGCATTAAGACGTTTTTAACTATAATATGAGTCCATAATCCATAATAACTCTTCCTCCAGTGAAAAAGTGGTCTGGTCTGTGAGATTAAAAGTCACAATTACCTTTTTTTATTTTCTATTTTGTAGTGGAAACAAAACAACAAAAAAGCCAGAATTGCGAGATATAAAGTCATAATTGCGAGAAAAGTCATAATTGTGAGAAAGTCATAATTGCACAAAAAAAGTCATCATTTTGAAATATAATCATAATTGTGAAAAAATCATAATTAAAAAAAAATCATGATTGCGAGTATAATTGCGAAAAAAGTAATAATTGCAAGATACAAAGTAATAATTGCAAGATACAAAGTCATAATTGCAAATACAAAGTCATAATTGCGAGAAAAAAGTCATAATTGTGAGAAAAAAGTCATAATTGCAAAAAAAAAATCATGATTGTGAGAAATAATCATAACCGCAAAAAAAAGTCATAATTGTGAGCAAAAAGCCAATTGAAAGATATAAAGTCATAATTGTGAAAAAAATCATAATTGTGAGAAAAAGTCATAATTGCATGAAAAAAGTCATAATTGTGAAAAAAACATAATTGTGAGAAAAAAGTAAATTGCACACAAAAAAGTCATAATTGTGAGATATAATCAATTGCGAAAGTCATAATTGCAAAAAAGTCATGATTGTGAGATATATTCATAATTGTGAAAAAGTCATAATTGTGAGAAAAAAGTCATAATTGCAAGATATAAAGTCATAATTGTGGAAAAAAGTCATAATTGTAAAAAAAAATCAATTGTGAGAAAAAGTCATAATTGCACAAAAAAAGTCAATTGTGAGATATAATCATAATTGTGAAAAAAATCAATAGCAAAAAATTCATGATTGCGAGTATAATTGTGAAAAAAACAACAATTGCAAGATACAAAGTCATAATTCCGAGAAAAAAGTCATAATTGCAAGATATTATCATAATTGTGGGAATAAATCATAATTGTGAGAAAAATCATAATTGCAAAAAATTCATGATTGCGAGTATAATTGCGAAAAAAAAAACAATTGCAAGCTACAAAGTCATAATTCCATGAAAAAAGTCATAATTGCGAGATATTATCATAATTGTGGGAATAAATCATAATTGTGAGAAAAAAGTAATAATTGCACAAAAAAGTAATAATTGTGAGATATAATCATAATTGCGAAAAAGTCATAATTGCAAAAAAAATCATAATTGTGAGATATAGTCATAACTGCAAAAAAAAGTCATAATTGTGAGAAAAAAGTTAATTGCGAGATATAGTCAGAATTGTGTAAAATTCATAATTGTGAGAAAAAAGTCATAATTGTGAGAGTATAGTCAAATTCATAATTGTGAGAAAAAAGTCATAATTGCACACAAAGTCATAATTGTGAGATATAATCAATTGCGAAAAAGTCATAATTGCAAAAAAGTAATGATTGTGAGATATATTCATAATTGTGAAAGTCATAATTGTGAGAAAAAAGTCATAATTGCGAGATATAAAGTCATAACTGAAAAAATTCATGTGAGAAAAAATGGCATGGCACGAAAAAAAGTCATAAGTGTGAGAAAAAAGTCATAACTGCGAGACATAATCATAATTGCGAAAAAAGTCAATTCCAAAAAGTCAATAATTGCGAGATATAGTCATAATTGCGGAAAAAGTAATAATTGTAAGATACAAAGTCATAATTGCAAGAAAAATTTCATAATTGCACGAAAAAGTCATAATTGTGAGATATAATCATAATTGCAAAAAAAAGTCATAATTGCATATAAGTCATAATTGTGAGAAAAAAGTCATAATCGCGAGATATAAAGTCATAACTGCAATTTTTTTAATTCAGTGGCAGAAATGGGTTTCCATATCTAAACGACATATTTTGACCTCAAAACTAATTTATTTATTTACCTTTTTTGTCTTTAGGAAGTTACATGTATTGCATGTGCTCAGCGTTGGTTCACACTGTATAGTGGAGCAGAAAGAGTAAGCGCAGTATGTGACGCGGCCTCCTTCAGCCTGAGCGACTAATTCAACAGTGGCTTCATCTCGGCAGAAGAAACGTCTAAATTGCAGCAGGCCCGAGTGATCTCCAGGCAGTTTGTCTTCATGTATGCACGTGCTTGTAAATAAAGGGGGCCGGTGGTGTAATTGGAGGAGCGGATGGAGACGCCTGCGGTGTAATTGAGCAGCTGAAGCAGGGGATTCTGGTCCGGCTGAAAGACTGAACGCATCCCTGCCGTCTATTACCAGCAGCGGGGGGGATCCAGGTTCTGTCCCCACCAAAGAACAACATTCAACGAGCACGACGGAAATGGAAAGGGAGCAGAAAGCCACAGTTTGGCACCTTAAGAGGAAGAAGTGCAGAAGTATTTGTTGATGGAGAGTAAATGGCTTTGCCGAGGACTGAAAACATCACGGATGTCATGATGGTTATTTGTTCTTTCTCTTTGCTTTAAAAGCTTGGTCTGAGAGGAAGATCTGCAATGAGAAACTGATGATTTAAAGCACAGTAAACACTAGACTGATGGACTGAAGGACGTCTGAAGTACCTGCTGCTTTCATATCTTCAAATGCAGCTCATTCAATCAGAAATTAGAATTAAAGGACTGCCACATTATACATGTTGAACGATAATCATAGGATCATTCACGTCTGTCTTTTGATGAATTGCTTTTGTCCCCCTTTTGTTGCTTTGAATAAAAGCATCTGCTAAATGCATGAGGTTAAATGCATGCATGCAAATGCATAAGTGTAAAATCCAAAAAGTCAAATGCATAAATGTAAATGCATTAATGTAAAATCCGTACATGTAAATGCATAAATGTAAATACATAAGTGTAAATTTCATGTGTAAATGCATACAAGTAAATGCATAAGTATAAATTAATGTAAATTAATGTGTAAATCCGTAAATGTAAATGCATAAATTCAAATGCATAAGTGTAAAACCCGTAAATGTAAATGCATGTGTAAATTTCATGTGTAAATGCAGAAATGTAAATGCATAAGTATAAATTAATGTAAATTTCATGTGTAAATGCATAAATGTAAATGCAGAAATTCAAAAGCATAATTGTAAAAAGCATAAATGTACTATAAAATGCATAAATGTAAAATTCATAAGTATAAATGTATACTGTGAACTGCATAAATGTAATGCATAAGTGTAAAATTCATAAGTGTAAATGCATAAATGTAAATGCATTAATGTAAAATGCAGAAATGTTAATGCATAAAAGTAAATGCATAAGTATAAATTAATAAGTGTAAAATCCGTGAATGTAAATGCATAAATTCAAATGCATAAGTGTAAAATGCATAAAAGTACTGTAAAATGCAAAAAATTAATATGCATAATTGTAAAAAGCATAAATGTACTATAAAATGCATAAATGTAAAATTCATAAGTATAAATGTATACTGTAAATTGCATAAATGTTAATGCATAAGTGTAAAATTCATAAGTGTAAATGCATAAAAGTACTGTAAAATGCATAAATGTAAATGCACAAGCGCAAAATTCATAAGTATAAATGCATACATGTAAACTGCATAAATGTAAACATAAGTGGAAATTAACAGGTGTAAAATGCATACATGTAAATGCATAAATGTGCATAAATCACATGACTGAAACTGATTTGGTGTGTTTTGGGGATTTTAATCAGTAACAGGCTGTAACGTGACAGTTACATGCACAGTAACAGCTGATTGAATGAGATGAATCACTTCTTCTGAGCGCCTCCCTGCAGACGGTTGTGTTCCCGCAGCCTGAAACACAGCAGATCAACGATGAAACACCTCGATCAGATACAGACGTTCACGTTCATTCAGACTGATCTCACTGACCTGACCGCATTGATCCTGATGAATCCAGAGGCATCGCAGGGGTCGTAGTCGCCCTGCACATCCATACTGTTAAGAGAAAACCAGATCAATAACTACTGAACATTCAAAATCTCCAATAGACATGTTCACTATAGAACAACTAAATCAAACTTACAGGGAAGATTAGAGACAGCAAAGCATACACAAATAAAAAAGTAGTGTACATGAAGTAGGATTTGTTTAATGTTTCTGAAAGAAGTCTCTTCTGCTCAGCAAAGATGCATTGATTTGATAAAAAAATAGAGTTAAATTGTAAAATATTTTTACTATTTAAAACAGCTGTTTTCTATGTGAATATGTGTTAAACTGTAATTTATTTCTGTGATGCGCAGCTGTATTTTCAGCATCATTACTGCAGTCTTCAGTGTCACATGATCTTCAGAAATCATAATAATATGCTGATTTGCTGCTCATTTCTGATTATTATCAATGTTGAAAACAGTCGTGCTGCACAATATTTTTATGGAAACTGATATATTTTACTTTTCAGGATTCACAGATGAATAGAAAGTTCAAAAGAACAGCATTTATTTGAAATAGAAATCATTTGTAACATTATAAATGTCTTTACTGACACTTTTAATCGATTTAATGCAGCCTTGATGAATAAAAGCATTCATTTATTTTTAAAAAACATTTTTTAATATAAACATTGTGATTATAGATATTTATTGTACAGCACATCTTGTGTCATGCATCAGTGAGACAATCCACCCAAGATGAAAGAATTGATGATTTTGAACATAATTCACTCAATACCAGAAATGCACAAAGTTGACCCCTGTTGACCTTTGATTTGGCCCGCCATGCTGTATCCCAAGTGAAAAGAATAAATAGGGGGATCAATTCTCTTCTGCTTTTTTTTTTTTTTTTTGCAGTGAAAAAACAAAATGTGATTTTGAATTTGACAAAAAATAATAAAAAAAAAAAATAAAAGTTAATTATTTAATAAAATTTAACACATTTTAACATAATATATTTTGATATAATGCAACATCCACTTTTGGCCCACAGCCCTCAATCAAGTTTGATTTTTAGCCCTTTGTATTAAAAAGTTACGGCACCTCCACCAATTAATATAAATAATTGATTTAAATAGTTCTTTAATACAAGTATATATATATATATATATATACACACACACGTTATATAGTTATTATTATAACGAAATAAAAATATAAAAATACTAAATAAAAACTTTTTTATAGTATATATATATATATTTTATAATTTTTTATATAGTAATATTACAAGGTAAGAAATATGACTATATAATTTAATATAATAACATTACTATATATATATTATATTATATTACTGTGATTAATTACAGAAAAATGTGACTAATTACTTAATTTTTAATCGATTGACAGCACTAATATGACTATATTACAAAATAAAAAATTAAATATAATACTACAACGTTTCACTGTAAAATGAAAGAAAATCAGTATTTAAGCAAAATAACATTGTAATTATTATTTTATTTTTTACATTACAACAATAAAATGTATGAAATAAAAATACTAAAAAACTTTATTATAGTATATATATTTTTTTTTATAAAAAAAAATTAATATAATAATATTACTATATTACAAGGTAAGAAATATGACTATATAATTTAATATAATAACATTACTATAAACAAATATTATATTACAGTGATTAATTACAGAAAAATGTGAATTACTATATACATATATTATATTACTGTGATTAATTACAGAAAAATGTGACTAATTACTTAATTTTTTAATCGATTGACAGCACTAATATGACTATATTACAAAATAAAAAATAAAATATAATACTACAACGTTTCACTGTAAAATGAAAAAAGTCAGTATTTAAGCAAAATAATGTTATTTTTACATTACAACAATAAAATGACAGTACTAATATTTAAGGCTTTAAGTCTTCGTTTTCATTTTTTTAAACAATCAATCTTGTATTCTGACAGAAAAGCGCAGGAGCTGTAGTCCAGAGTCCAGAGAAGATCTGATGCTAAACGAGTTTGTTTCACAGCGTCGCCTCGAGCGAAAGAGCAGGACGACCTTTCAACCGCTCGCCTCCACGCTTAACCGGCATAAAACACACAACTTCCTCCGAACGCTGCCATTAGACAGATGGAGCTGCCCTCAGGACACACAGGGGTCAGCCCTCAATGATCTCACTGTTCCTGCATCACACACACTTCAGACTGAACCCTCAGCAAACACACACCTCACAGAATACAGCAGTGTTTCACCTACAGCTAAAGATTCACTTCGACAGAGTTCAAGTATTTCAGTAATTCAACGACACAGTGCATGTTCCTGGTCACATGGCATGCAGGCAAATAAATATTTTGATACTTTTTAAAAATGTTTTATTTTGACTTTGTTGCTGGACTTTAAAGTGCAAACAAATGATAGTCTGAGTCCACATCACATTCACACACACATACATGTTTTAGGAACTCATTTGAATTAATTGATCATTAATAATGAATTATTGTTGTTATTTTTTTGGTTGCTTTTATTATATTATTTATATATTTTATTAAATGTTTATATAATATACTATTTTACTAAATATTTTTATTGTATTATTTTTTATCTGGTCATTTTATTAATTATTTTATACAACAAAACAATAATAATAATAATAACTTATTTTTTATTTAATATTTTATTATTCTAAAATATAATATTTAATATAACAATAATATTATATATATATATATATTTTATATATAATGTTTATATAATATCATATGTTCATATAATAATAAAAATAATAATTATTACTATTGTATTTAATAATATTTACATAATATATCATATTCTATATAATAATATTAATAACCATTATTATTATTATTATTTAACTCCAAGTATAAAACTCAAGAGAGAAATATATTACTGCTGTAAATGACATTGGTACAATAAAATAAAAAGTTAATACTTAATAATAATAATAATAATACGTTTATTTTACACTACAGGTTATAGTCTTAAATTCTTCACTTTTAAAATTTCAAATCCTTGAGCTTTTATATTGGCGGAATACCAATGAAATGCTGTAAAATTATGAAATTATGCAAATGTGCAAATAAAAGTAAACCTAGCGAGTGCTGTGTTCCCAAATGCATGTTTAAGTGTTGAGCAGACGGAGCGCAGATGTTGAAGAAGTGTTACTGGTGTGTTCAGACGAGGCTAAATGACTGACGGGTGGTGTTTTTACCTCACCAGCTCCTCGTTGTACAGGGATTTAGGCGACTCTCGGCCGAGGATGTACACCTGACCCTTAAAGACAGACAGCTGCACGCGACCCTCCACGTTCTCCTGAGATTTATCAATGCAGTGAAGGACGAACTCACACTCCGGACTGTACCAGAACCCTGAGAGAGAGAAGAGAACCACAGCGCTTCATTAACACTGATCCAGCAAACGTCTCCTGCTCAAACTGACTCCAAGATGCTCCACTGCCCAAGACCAGTGTTGGGGAAAGTTATGCATTACAATATTGCATTACTCCCTAAAAAAGTAACTAATTATGTTACTTAAGCCCCATTCACACTGCACGTTGGTCCCGGAAAATTGCCAGAAAATTGCCGGAGTGCCTTCTGTGTGAATGCAAACACGTCCCGGGATTAATTCCGGGATTGATCCCGGGTTGGGACCTAGTAACATTGCCGGGTTCAGTCCCGGAACGAGCGCTGTGTGAACAAAAGCCGGATCAATGCCGTAAAGGGTGTGTCGTAGTGATGACGCACTTTATCGTTCGACAGTTTTACCGGGTGTTTTGAAGGCAGATCAACGTTCACACGAAGAAAAATATGTAAACTGGAATGAAGCAGCGATCAG
>CM049842.1:47487162-47512162 GCA_027422415.1 Schizothorax lantsangensis
TCAAAATACAAACATACTTTTTACAACTTTGAAAAATCATGTTTTTTATAGTGTTATGATAATATAAGAAAATTTATTTTTATTATTATTATTATTACTTACAATTTTTTTTAAAAAAACATTAAAATTATATTCATTAAACATTATATATTAAAATTAGTGTGTATAATTTTATATATACTTTTATTTATATTTTATTTTTGTTATTAATGACAACAATAATATAGGAAATTAATTTATTATTATTATTATTATTATTAACAGAAATAAATAAAATAAAGCAAATTTATCTTAATGTTAAATAAATAAATGTTAAATAAATGTATTTAACATTATTACTTATGTACGTTTTATTTTATTTATATTATATTTATACTTATTTATTTTTCTTAATAATAATAATAAATTAATATTCATATCATTATCATAACTTAGTATGATTTTGTCATAATTTCTTTAATTTGACACAGTATTGCAACAACCATTCATTTTGCTTGCAACGCCAAGGTCATGGGTTTGATTCCCAGTGAATGCATGAACTGATCAAATCTTGAATGCAATGTAAGTCGCTTTGGATAAAGAATCTGATAAATGCATAAATGTAAAATGAATTGAGCTTCGTACCTCTGGACTTCATTCCAATGAAGCGGTTCTCCACAATATCGATCCTCCCCACACCATGCTTTCCACTGTGAAACCAGAGAGTGGGTTATTGATCAATGAATACATACAAATGCACATATTCTCCACTGACACATACCCTTACTGTACCAAATGACATTTGTATGTTTATGTGGCTGATTATGAACGGATACAATCTGAGGTTTCTGATCGCCCCCTTAAGGAGCCACAGAGAAACACAAGCTCTGATCAGATCACTCCTGAAGACATGACAGTACACACTGAGACTGAACTGCTTCATGCTCACCCGATCTCATTCAGATAGCAGAAGATCTCCAGCGGCGTCTCTTTACACGTTCCTTCCTTAACATGTGTGACTTTGACTGGAACACCTGAGAGAACCAACATACATCAGTGTGAGGAACATCATCCACATCAGAGAGAGAAGAGCGGCACGGGAAAATAACAAACGCTCTGCTGCTCGGAAATGAGAGAGAACGACAGAACAACAATGACAACGATAAAACAGACAGACAGATGGATGGATGGATATATTATGTTTATATTTATTTATTTAATGCCATATCAACATATTTGGCTGTTTTCATGGCAAAAACAATTAAACAGATACAAGTATAACAAATACAATAAAAACCAGCAAACAAACAAACACAAGTTATATTACAAAAGAACAAAATATTTTTACATTAACATATGATGATGGATGGATGGATGGATAAATAAGATGGATGAATAGACGGATGGATACATGGGTGGATGGATGGATGGACAGACGGATGGATGGATGGATGGATAGATGGATGGATGGATGGATGGATGGGCGGATGGATGGATGGATGGGTGGGTGGGTGGATGGACGGATGGATGGATGGATGGATGGATGGATGCGGATGGATGGATGGATGGGTGGGTGGATGGACGGATGGATGGATGGATGGATGGATGGGTGGATGGATGAGTGTGTGGATGGATGGATGGATGGATGGATGAATGGATGGATGAGTGGATGGACGGACGGATGGTTGGGTGGGTGGATGGACGGATGAGTGGGTGGATGGGCGGACGGGTGGGTGGATGGGCGGACGGGTGGGTGGACGGATGGATGGACGAGTGGGTGGATGGACGAGTGGGTGGATGGACGAGTGGGTGGATGGACGAGTGGGTGGATGGATGAGTGGGTGGATGGATGGATGAGTGGGTGGATGGATGGATGAGTGGGTGGGTGGATGGACGGGTGGGTGGATGGATTGACGGATGGGTGGGTGGACGGATGGATGAATGGATGGATGGATGAGTGGGTGGATGGATGGATGGATGGATGGATGAATGGATGGATGAGTGGATGGACGGACGGATGGTTGGGTGGGTGGATGGACGGATGAGTGGGTGGATGGGCGGACGTGTGGGTGGATGGGCGGACGGGTGGGTGGACGGATGGATGGACGAGTGGGTGGATGGACGAGTGGGTGGATGGACGAGTGGGTGGATGGATGAGTGGGTGGATGGATGGATGAGTGGGTGGATGGATGGATGAGTGGGTGGGTGGATGGATGAGTGGGTGGGTGAATGGATGGATGGGTGGGTGGGTGGATGGATGGATGGACCAGTGGGTGGATGGACGAGTGGGTGGATGGATGAGTGGGTGGATGGATGGATGGATGGATGGGTGGGTGGATGGATGGAAAGATGGCTGGATAACCAGATAGACAGATAGATAGATAGATAGTATGTTTTAATCTTCATTTTCACATCTGATGTTTTATCAGTTTTAATTATTTGAAAATGTATTTATCTTTCCTTAAATAAATGAGTGACTTATATTTCATGCTTAAGTGTGGCTGAAGAGTCTAGATATGTGTTTTTGTGGCTGCTGTAGAAGTGAAATGATCAGATCAGTCTGCTTGTATTCCAGCGCAGACACACTCAACTCCCAGAAATAAATCACGCTGAATAGTCGACTTATTCATAGCGTGAAATGAGCGGCTCAGAGGCCAGAGGTGGAGGAGACCAATGGATCAGGGGGGGGGAGGAGGAGGAGCTGAAGGAAAAGAGGGCGGAGAAGACTTTTGAAGGAGAAAGAAAAGATCCCTACACGGGTCTGATTAGCATTTAACACGCTCATGAAGGAGAGGGGTTCTGTTCATCCGTTCACAAACACCCAAAACCACTTCATCATTATTTACTGTCATTTCAAACGCTGATGTTGTTCATTCTTCCATAGGGGACAATTGAAAAAAAAATCTTCATGCAGTTTTTAACATGAAATTTGACATTTGAATTTAGAATCAACAACAGTTTATATTGACCACGTCTCCAAAAACAGAAAAACAGCATAAAATAATCTTTATTAGTCTATAGACTCTGTATTTCAAGACTTCTAAAGTCATATGACCGTTTATGTGGAATAGACTCAAATTTAAGTTGGTATTCAATAATAATTTCTCTAATATGACACGCCACAATCGTCACGTCAGGTTTGGTGTCATTTGACCGCGAGATATGAAGCATGTTGGACGTTAATGACCTCAGACGTCACTGGTGCTCACATTTCTCAACATTTATGTCTCATACGGTCTCTTTTATGATTTTTTTTTACTTTTTGAAGCTTGACAGTCAAAGTCATTTAATCATTATTTATTTACTCTCATGACATTTCACACTCTGGCGTAGTTTCTTTTTCCATGGAGCACAACTGAGAAAAAAAAGTTAACATGATTTTGAAATTTGAATTTAAATTTTGAAAATATGGATTTGACATTTGAATTTTGAATCAACAACAGCTGAAAAAAAACAGCATAAAAGTATCCTAATATTAGCTCATAGACTTCTTAAGTTATATGACCGTTCTTCAAGTCTTCTTAAGTCATATGACCATTTATGTGGCAATTTATAAGGGGTTATTCAATAATAATTTCTCTAATATCAGATATGGTGTGGTTACACGTGTTGTCCAGTGTTATTATAGTATCGGTAAGATTTATTTTATTAATAGTTTGAATTAGTTTTGATTTTTATATTTTGTGTTTTTATTTAAATTTCTGTTAAGATTTTAGTAACTTTGTGTTTTTTTATTATTAAAATTTGATTACTTTTTTTTATTAAAAATATGTTTTATTAATTTTATTTCAATTTAAGGTTTAGTCATTTTAGTGCATCAGCTAAAATAAATGAAAATGAGAAATGTTTGGGAACTAGCTGAATATTTTTTTAATACATTATTACTATTATTTTTTTCAGTTAACATTTATTTTATTTCAATAATAAAAAAAAATCTATATTTTTGTTTTTAATTTTTGTTTGAGTTAACTATAATAACCCTGCTGTCGTGTCATGTTTGACTGCAAGATATGGCACAGGTTGGACATTTATGACCTCAAATGTCACTTTTATGACATTTCTTATACTTTTTGAAGCTTATAAGTCACTTTGAGCTGTTGTCGCATGGAAAAGAGTAAATAAAGCCACTTTTGGCCGAACTATTCCCTTAACACATATTCTCGGGTGAGAAGTTTTCATATCCAGTGTCCTCGGACCACAGGGCACCCAAAAGAGCAGACAAAGCCCTCGAGCCCTTCAGATAGTTAATAATTAGATTAAAAGTTCAAATAAATGAAACAGCGCATGAAGACGGAGTCTCTCGGCCACTTCTCTCTCTCTCGCTCCGCATGCACCACATTCACCGCACTCTTTCTCTCGGTCTTAGAAAAGCAACAATAGGACAGAAGACACAGTTGTAGGAAAAATTACCGCTTTACATTTTTCCACTCTTTCCCCGTCTTTCGCGCCGTTCCTCTTTTGAGGAGCAGCAGAAGACGTGGCAAAGAAACGGGGGTTAAAATGACAAGAGGGAAAAGGTTTGGTCGTTAAAATTCTTTTTTCTCAATGAGAGAGAGTGCTGAGAAAGTGAGGAGAAGAAAAGACGGAGCAGAATAGAAAGATAAACCAGGTCTTTACAGGAGCGGGGCGGCGACGGGGGGCTTCTATTGTGAGAATCACTAAAACAGCTTTTCTCATGGACATTAAATGGACGTGCTCAAATATCTATGAATACTGATGGCCGATCAAAACGGATCATAGAGCACAATGACATCGCTGTCTGATAAAATCACATTACTAGTTCACTCGGGGTCCCACACAACCATTGAAATTATAATTCTGCAAATATGGGAACCGGAGTTGGACTCCCTCACGCACTTTGTTTAACTGTCTGAAAACAGCGGAGACTGACCCAAACACTTCACTGCACGAACACACGCTGCTTCATTATATACTATACAGCAAATCACAACTGAATGAGTGCTTATATCATTGCAGAAAACTGTATTATTGCACAGCTCTACATGTAAAAACGGATATTATATGTGACCCTGGACCACAAAACCAGTCATAAGTGTCAATTTTTCGAAATTGAGATTTCTACATCATCTGAAAGCTGAATAAATAATCTTTCCATTGATGTATGGTTTGTTATGATATGACAATATTTGTCTGAGATACAACTATTTGTAAATCTGGAATCTGAGGGTGCAAAAAAATCTAAATATTGAGAAAATCACCTTTAAAGTTGTTCAAATGAAGTTCTTAGCAATGCATATTACTAATCAAAAATTAAGTTTTGATATATTTATGGTAGGAAGCTTACTAAATATCTTCATGGAACATGATCTTTACTTAATATCCTAATGATTTTTGTCATAAAAGAAAAAAGGATAATTTTGACCCATACAATGTATTGTTGTCTATTGCTACAAATATACCTGTGTTACTTATGACTGCTTTTGTGCTCCAGGGTCACATGGATAGATATAGATATATACACATACATACATACACACACACAGTCAAACCAAAAGTTATTCAGACACCAGATATAATTTTTGATATTTTTTACTAGTGTGTGCAGGACACTATAGTTCATTTATGTAAGTGAGGAGAGCAAAATAACGTAAACTGTGACATTATACACAAAAATGATTCATACAGTGGACTAGCAGTAAAACATGGGACCAAAAATTAGATTTGACACTTTCAACTGACCATGTTTTGTTACATACCTTTCTATTAAAGTTATCTGACATTATCAAGATGAATTTGTTCTGACACAGTTCTTGTCATATTTCATTACCATTTTCTAAACTATAGCGAATAAACTGCGATAATGTGAGAAATGTTGAAGGTGTCTGAATAAATTTAGGTTTGACTGTAGTGTGTATATATATCTATTTATATATATATATACACACACACACACACACACACACACATATATATATATATATAAAACCATGTATGTTTGTACACAGGCACAATTTGTATTATTTTAGCTGCTGACCAAAACATATTCAAGTTAGTTATATAATGAATATGGGCTTAAAGTGCACACTTTGAGCATGACATTGGAGGAAAGGTTAAGGAATTACAGCTCTTAAATATGTACCTCCCCCATTTTCAAGGGACCATAAGTCATTGGATAGATCTGGGCTATTCCTTCATTATTTCTACATCAATTAAGCAGGTAAAAGGTCTGGAGTTGATTCTAAGTGTGTCGTTTGCATTTGGAAGCTGTTGCTGTGAACCACATCATGTGGTCAAAGGATCTCTCCATACAAGAGAAACAGATGATTGTTAGGCTTCAAAATCAAAACAGATCCATCAGAGAGATAGCAGGAACATTAGGAGCCAAATCAACAGTTTGGTTCATTCTGAGAAAACAAGACCGCACTGGTGAGCTCAGAAATATAAAAAGACCTGCATGATCGGAGAATCCTCTCCATTGTAAAGAAAAACCCTTTCACAACATCCAGCCGAGAGAAGAACACTCTCCAGGAGGCAGACGTGTCTACAATCAAGAGAAGACTTCACCAGAGCAAATAGGTTGTTTGCACATGACGTCATTGCTGTGGTGCGAAATGCAGGTACATAGGAATCAGTAGCAGAAACTCAAGATGCCTGTGTTTTGCGATTTTATGAATGCTCAAATCGGTCAAACCGAGAAAACACAAGGAGATTTTATCATGTACTAAAGTGTGTTATTCATAAGGAGGGAAAAGTCAAGAAATTGACTGAAAAACGCAGGAAAAAGTGGCTTGTAAACCTGCGTCTGCGGTCGGGAGGAGCCGATCGGATAATGCTTGTGTGTGCAAATGGTTAATATAAATTATAATATTAAAATATTAATATATTAATACAGATATAAATAGATCATCCAGGGCTGCCACCTCTCAAGCATTCGGCGTGAGACAGTCAGAATTCACTCAATGCTAAACGCCACACATAGACATGATGTAAATAAGATATTATTTGCAGTTCAGAGAGCTTCATTGATTATAACGGAACATTGTGAGATTGCAATAAATTGAAGTGAGTGACAGCTTTTTAGTGATTATATAGAAGCACTATTTACTCGCTGTCTAAAAGTTTGGGGTCAATACTTTTTAAAAGAAATTAATACTTCTATTCAGCAAAGATATGCTAAATTGATAAAAAAGTGAAAGTAAAGACTTAATAATAATGTTTCAAAAGATACATACTATATAGCAATATCTACCGCTTCATTGTTTAAAGTCACAAAAATTAAACTTAAAAAACAAACATGAAATGAAAGCTCTGTTAGACATTAACCACATACATATAGCACACTCAAAATCAATATAGAGCAAATCTCAACTCCTTAATTTTTTTATTTTGTCACAAAATGTATTATCGTCAAACTCTAAAGTGCTATATGCGACAATAAGGCATGAAGATATTAAGATATTATAAACATTAACTTCATGACTTTTGTGTAAAGCTGCTTTGAAACAATGTGTATTGTAATAATATATATATATATATATATATACACACCGCGTGCATAATTATTACGCACGTTGATACAATTTGTGTATTGTTTTGCATATTTCTCATGGGCATTTAATAATTTTAATTTGAGTTAAATCTCTTTTTTGGCTCGTTTTATCTGTGAAAGAAAACATGCCTAATAATTCTGCACTCCTGAATATAAAGAGTTTTTCACTTCCAGCCTTCACGGACAATTATATATCACTTATAAATTATTAAATACAAAATTAATAGTAGTTATTAAGATTGATGTGGTTTGGAATTGGTAAAATGTGCTTGAAAAAAAATGTCATCAGTCTAATAATTATGCACGCGGTGTATATATATTTGACTTCACATACATTTATTTAGGCTACTTTAGATTTAAACTAAATAATTGCTCTCTCAGTAAAACCTAGCTAGTAATATAATTTTTTTCCTGTTAATTTAATGTTAGATAGTAGTTTACTGACTCATGAAACAGTTCACTCTATGAGATTTGTGCCTGTAAACCGTAACAAAACAGCAATTTGCAGCACATTTGTAGAAAGACACATTCACTAACCTTTAGCGAAGTGGATCTCCAGCACGTCTGGCTCATTGGGTGAATCTTCTGGGTTCTTGGTCATCTGGTAGAGATCTAGAGGTGCGTGATTCTGAGAAACAGCAGAAACAACAGCTTTAATTCAACATTCATTCATCATCAGCAGGGCTTTATGACAGAGATTCACACACAGTACCGCCGCTCTCTATACACAGTTTGTGTAGGGCACCGACTCCCAGGGAGGGCACCATCCTAGTTGCTTTCGTTCTATATTAATATTAAAATACACATATACAAAAAAATATAAACATGACTATATATGGGTCAATATCACTGTCAACGAAAAAAATTATTCACTGAATTTACTAAAAAAAAATTAAGGTAAGTGGTTGCAATCAATTTATTTTAGTTACATTTAAATAAATTTACCTTAAAAAAATGTAGTATCATTTTTATCAATGTAGAGTGCCTTTTGGTGTCCTGTACATAACTCATTTGCCATGATAACTTAACATAAAAATGACTATGAAAGGGTGTGTTATATTAGGCTAAGTTTTTATATTCATAACAAAAGCGTTACTTGGCTCTTTAGATACATTTTCTAGATTTTTTGAGTTTTGTGTAAGAGGATGCGTGTTATTTTGCTATGTCCCATGCACTGCTCATTAAATTCGAATGATAGTAGAATGTTGTCAAATCATAAAGGAGATCTCCTATTAATATTTTGTTAAATAAGAGATTACTCAATTTGAGTGTATTGATCATTTGGTAATAAAAACGATATTTTTATTTAATAAAAAGAAGAGTTTGTCCATGTCCCTTGAATGGTTGTCCACCCTGTCGTATTGGGGAATCCGCCCCTTTAAGAAAAGGCCGTCCCCTTTAGTGACATCAGGACAACAGATTTCACGTTTATGTTTTCATGTCTTTTATTTTGGAGTTTAGTCATGTTCCCCTTTTAGTCATGTGATTCCCTTGTCTGTGTGTTATGTTCTGATTGGTTCTTTGGTTCATGTGTCATGTTCTCAATAGGTGCGTTCGAGATGCACTACACTAGCCTGCCACCGGCTGGCGAGAGTAGCCGCTTGCAGTCGGGGCGGAATTAAAAGCGGAGACGTCAAGTCGGACGCTTTCTGCTCCCGGTAGTGACGCTCGTACGGTGTTTCCATACTCTTATCACAAATAAAGTGAATTAAATGCAATATATGTGAAATACACAGAAACATTTGAGCAACAGAAACACGTTTTATATACTGCTTAATACAGCGCAATCTGTTCAAGAATAAAGTTCAGCATAAACATATAGGCTACTAAATACCAATAAAGTGTGGGTATATATGCTTTTATCAGTGTTTTTGATAAAAATGACTCAAGATAACAGCTCGACTACACTAAAAAAGCTTTACTGTTATAAAACACAGATTTGTGAGCATTATTGGAAATGAATTGTTAGAATAAACACGCAACACACCTCGTGCTAGTCATGACAGAATCTAACCAATGAGAATAAAGTATGTCATCATCAAAGCTCTCGCAGCCGATTTTGAGCAACTGCAGCGCCTGACCGAGGCGGCTGGTCTCGTTTTGCTCTCGCGGTTCTTTGATGGCACATGTGATCGTAAGGCGGCTGCAGCGCCGATCAAAGTCGGACAAATGTCCTAACCAGAATGCATTGCTTTTGTCAGGCGGCAGCCGATCTTTGCGGCGCCGCATGAAGTCGAATGCACCTATTGGTTGTCTTAGTCATGTGTCCTGTCTCTCATTGGTTGTTCTTGTCATGTGACCTGTTTTGTTTGCTATAAGTAGTTATCATGGTGCCATTGTCTCTCGTCATGTATTGATGTTGTAACCCGCTGTCGGTGAGTCAAGTCTGTTCATGCCAAGTCAAGACTGTTCATGCCAAGTCAAGTCTGTTCCAAGCCAAGTCAAGACTGTTCATGCCAAGTCAAGTCTGTTCCAAGACTGTTCATGCCAAGTCAAGTCTGTTCCAAGCCTGTTCATGCCAAGTCAAGTCTGTTCCAAGCCAAGTCAAGACTGTTCATGCCAAGTCAAGTCTGTTCCAAGACTGTTCAAGCCAAGTCAAGACTGTTCATGCCAAGTCAAGTCTGTTCCAAGACTGTTCAAGCCAAGTCAAGACTGTTCATGCCAAGTCAAGTCTGTTCCAAGACTGTTCAAGCCAAGTCAAGACTGTTCATGCCAAGTCAAGTCTGTTCCAAGACTGTTCAAGCCAAGTCAAGACTGTTCAAGCCAAGTCAAGACTGTTCATGCCAAGTCAAGTCTGTTCCAAGACTGTTCAAGCCAAGTCAAGACTGTTCATGCCAAGTCAAGTCTGTTCCAAGACTGTTCAAGCCAAGTCAAGACTGTTCAAGCCAAGTCAAGACTGTTCATGCCAAGTCAAGTCTGTTCCAAGACTGTTCAAGCCAAGTCAAGACTGTTCATGCCAAGTCAAGTCTGTTCCAAGACTGTTCAAGCCAAGTCAAGACTGTTCATGCCAAGTCAAGTCTGTTCAAGCCAAGTCAAGACTGTTCATGCCAAGTCAAGTCTGTTCCAAGACTGTTCAAGCCAAGTCAAGACTGTTCATGCCAAGTCAAGTCTGTTCCAAGCCTGTTCATGCCAAGTCAAGTCTGTTCCAAGTTGTTACTACTGTTCAAATGTTCATATAGTCAAGTTAAGACTGTTGGATCCCTTCAAGTCACTTTCAGTTCAATCTTTAAGACTCAAGACTGTTCATGCCAAGTCAAGATTTTGTTACTGTATTTTAAAATATATATTCTTATATTAGCATATTTTAATGACATTATATTTATCGAACAAATATTTATTTTATTTTTCAAAATAAGCAGAAAATATGCTAAAGTGATTGTTTTGAACAAGTATTAACTTAGACCATATTTAAAAACCCATTATTTTAGCTGAAGTATTTGTATCAATAACCGTGTGTGGGGTAAAAAAAAACCTCTTGCCACCTCATACTTTTATACGATTTTTAAACAAAATAAACAACTTGAATGATTTATTTTCACAAAATCTGTTGCTCCATTAATGTTCAATACAACGTATATATTTTTTCTGCAATTATACATTTTAGGTGCATTGAATAGCACATTTTTTTCTTAAGGTGGGCCTTTAGCCCCGTTGTACCTACAGACCACATAACTTTGAACATCATTGGTAGAATGTTTGTTCATAACTTTACCAGAACGTTCAGACAACGTTCCCAGTAGAGAATCACTGCTAAAGTGCTGCAGTCGATTGAATGCGTTTTGATGGATTCTGCTCTGACTGACATTGTTTTGCAGGACAAAGTACTTTGTTTCATGCAAAAAACATTTATTTATTGTCATGTGAGCAAAAGATGAAAATAAAAGGCCACCCATCAAGTCTTCATGTCAGACAGATGTACTTCCACTCGGTGAAGCCAGGGGTTTCTCTCCACCTGCTGTGTGTGTGTGTGTGTGTGTGTGTGTGTGTGTGTGTGCGCGTGTGTGTGTCCATCAGACAGTGTTACCCCTGCCAATTACCACAGATTACAGCGGGATGACAGTCCGTGTGTCCTGAGCTGAGGCAAATTGCAGGGGAACTATGCAAAATAACCACCGGGTGCATTTAAATGGAAACCTTTACCAGACAAACATCATCATACGATAACTAATCTCTGCCAAATGCACGTCTGTCTTTACTGTCGCTTTAACTAAACGCCGTCTCTGACTGCGCGGCGCTACTTTCTTTATTTTCTGCTTCACTAGTATCTGTCCTGAGATAAAACTGGTGAAATGGCCTTAAAAGCCATTTGAAGAAGCGTCTGGAAGGGTGAAGTTAATGGGTAGAATTTTAACACAAGAGATCGAACGAGTCTAAACGCTGTTTGTGTGCCGAGTCTCGATGTTATATCAGACGTATAAATCCATGCATCTGAATTGTGATGCTATTTCAATGCATGGCTTGTTACGTTACTGTGTAAAACACAAGGGTTTTAGTGATGAAAGTAGTTTAGTGATGTCCTTAGATGAAAGCTGAGCATCTTAGATATGCAAATACAACCTGGTTGAGAAGTCAACATTTGAAGTGGATCAAAAAATTCATCAAAGTTGTCCAAAGACAAGAACACAGTTTGGTTTTAGGTTTTAGGACAACTTTGATGAAAGGTTTTGATCCACTTCAAATGTTGACTACTGTAGTTTGGATCCAAATTATCCCATAAATTGAATAAACATCTTTTTTGTGCAATAAGCTTGGTTTAAGCCCTTGCAAGTTGTCTGCCTCTTTCTGCACTGTATATGAAATATTGTATTGCTTTTTATCGTAACATTATATATCATACACAAAAAAGCTAGTCTAAACTAAATTATAACTGATTGCTGATTGGTTGAGCTTGTTGCCCAGCTAACATCAAACGTTCTCTCAAAGTTATGAACAAATGTTCTTCCAGTAACATTAATAAAACATTCATTCAGTTATCTGATCTTTAATAATCTTCTCAAAACGTTAGCATAGAAACATTGTTTATTCATCCAAGCTAACAAAAATATTATAATTTAGTTTTTTACTAAAGTTCCTATTAAGTTATTAACATTAATTCTGAATGTTTTAAAAACGATTGTTCTTGGTTATGCGAACCTTAAGAGGAGACGCTGACGGCAAAACACTGTTTTCATGCACCTGTCAAGTTTGAGATTTTGGGCTTTTTAGTTTTTCATAAAGTGTTTTTTCAGACTAGTGGAAAGAAAACATCTTAAAGACACTGTTGAGTGTTTCTTTTATAGCACTTTATCTATTTGTGTCAATAGCTTTCAATTACAATACATATTTGTAAAGGCTGTTTTCTGAAAATTAGTTTTTTTTCTCCTGCACCGAGCCATAAATCTATATTTCAGTAGCACTTACACACAAAACTTTAAATTTTTATTCCTATAGTCTATATCCTGAAGGTTTTTACAGAGGGATTTGTTCATATATAATTTGCTTGATTATATACAACATTTTAATCCCCCAAAATTACGAAAATATATTGTTTTCTGTCTGTTCTAAGCATTTTCTGAATTATGGAGTGACAAAAATGAGATATCCAAAATGTCAAAAAAAGGTAAAAAAAAATTAAACAAGAATTTTAAAACTGACTTCATCCAATGTTCAGATTTTTGTTCTAGAAATGTATGCAAATTAGCAATGCCTCATTTGCATATTTAAACCTAACATTTTAGAAAACTTGTAATACAAAAAATGTTTGCAATTATTAATGTAATCAATCAGCTGGGTAAGTAAGGTGATAACTATTAGTTATTTTTTTACCCTATTCACCTGCAGTGTCTCGCCTTAAAGGAATATTCTAATTCATCATTATAGAAAACATTACAGAAACGTTACTTTTGAATAATCTCGGAACATTCTGAAACAAGTAACATTTAAAAAACATTAGACAAATGTTAGAAAACTAATATTTTCCATGGACGATGTATAAATAACGTTTTGAGAACATTATTAAAGACCTGAAAACACTGAAGAAATGCTGCATTGATGTTACTGGAAGAAAGATTCATAACTTTAGAGAATCTTGCCAGAACATTAGATGAAGTTCTGAGATTGTTCTGTTAGCTGGGATCGTTCATGGAACATTTGATTTCTGAAACATTTTAGTCCAGCGTTCATCTAACATTATTTGAATTGTTACTAGCGTTCGGAGAACATTCAAAAGTAATAATTCCATAATGTTTGCTAAACGATACAATGGAACGTTCCCTTAACAAACAAAAACATCGATGGATATTTTGAACTTTCAGAAATAACATTTTCATAACTTAATATAGCAAAAAGTTAGATACATTTTTGTTAGCTGGGTGAATGCAGTCAACATTGTGTAAAAATTTGGAAAATTGAATGAAATCCTCTTTTTTTTTCTCCCCATCAAATGTAAAAAGCTTTTCTTAAATGGAGGAATAAAATCAAATCTGTGCAAAATGTGGGATGCAGTGACATATCGACTCAAAAACATCATATTTGAATTACTACAATGAATTTAGTATCAAATCAACAAATAAAAGTCAAAATATGACACTGCGTGATCTGAACTGATCATGAGATGTGTGTCTTTTCTTATGAATGGAATTCCCTGCATCACAAGCAGCTGGATTTAACAGCCATTCTTTGATGATTCATGTGATGATCATCTCTCATATTTAAGATCAGTAATCAGTAACGGTCTCATTGTTCATAGAACTTTTTTTCTGAAATGTTTTAGTTGGACGTTCATCTAATGTTTTTAAAAGTAACCGCTTGTTTCGGAACGTTCAGAGAACATTCAAAAGTAACGTTCCGATGATGTTTGTAAAATGATACAATGTAACGTTCTCTTAATGTTCATACAACCAAGAAGAAAGGGTTTCTTAAACTAAACTATAACAGAGCTGATTTGCTGAGCGTGTTGAATGCAGTCAAGATTACAATTTATGTAAAAATGGAGGAAATAGAATGAGATTATTTTTCTTCCCATCATGTTGCAGAAAATGAATGATGTTAATAACAGTTTTTCTTAAATGGGGGGGGGTGGAAAATCTGTGCAAAATGGCAAAATTCAACTCATTTTATTTTGCCAAAAACTATTTTCTACAATGCACTTAAATAATGACACTGCATGAACTGAACTGATCAAAATCACGAGATTTGTGCCTTTTTTCTTATATAAAAATGAAGTGAAGAATTCCCTGCATCACAAGCAGCCGAGCATCTCTCACATTAAACACTGATCCAGACCAGAACAGTGTCTTACGAGCGACGAAACACTGCAGAGATCAGGTGAAGCTCAACACATTTCAGCGCTTGATATAATGTGATGGGATCAATGAATTTCAATTCTGCCCCCCCGCTGGTGGATCTGGTCTCACCCTTTAACCCTGCGAGACAGCCGAAGGTAGGAATAATCCACAGAGAGAGCGACAGGCCCAGAGACAGCATTGGTGGCAAATGGTCCGTGAAGAGAAGCATCATGTCGCCGGTGCGCTCTTTATTCAGCTGGCCGTATATTGTTGTCCTGCGAGGCGGCTGAGCGCGCATCCTGAAAGACGGCCGCCGCATGAACTTACAGCAAGTAAATCTCTCTCTTTCCACATGTTAGCTGCCTCATTTGCTTTCAATCAAAGCCCGGAGTTGAAAGAGACAGGGGAAGAAAAAAAAAGTGTCAGAGTGGAAAGAATGAGTGAAGAGATGAAAGTAAAGCAGTGAAATCTGGTCACTGGATTGGAAGTGACGCGTAAATCACTGTGTCCTGAACCGAGACAGAGACATTCTCCTTCTGATGAGAGAAGATGATCTGCATCAACGTCTTAATAACCCTGAGACCCTTCACCCTATTCCTAAGACCTCTGATTGACAGCTTCGACTTCTCTCAAGTAAACATCAGATGAACACTTACTGGACTGAAGCAGCTCAGCTTTACTTGATTCTCCATCAATCATGTTTTAGTCTCAAATCTGATCATCAGGATCTTTTGAGGAGCTTTACTTTCACTGTTCCTCATCTTCAGGAATGATCTTCTGAGGAGCCTTTATTATTCATCTCTCAATCATTATATGTTTGGATCATTTCAATCTCATCTTACTGAGATATTATTGGAGATATAGACTGATATTTAGATCATTTTATGTCAGTATCTGCTGTACTGTATTATAAAGATCTCATTGATTTAATCACAAGCATCAGAATTTCATCATAAATATCAGCATCTGCAGCAAATTCATATTTTTGCTCAGTTTGAGTCTCTGAATATAATTGAGCTGTTTTTTCCTCCATATTCTCACTGTATCAGACTATATGAGACAGAAAAGCCTGATGATGATCAAATATGACACTTAAAAAATGTAAAAAATATATTTTGGTCAATAAACAGTTTAATTTAACAAATATATGGGTAGTTGACAAATAAAAATTGGACTGTGTCCTGTGGTGTGACATAGCAAAAATGTAGAAAAAAACCTTAACATACAAATAACATGAGAAAGATGTATCTTCATTCAGTTACAAATAGCATGAGACAGGTTTATCATCAATGTTAGAGGTTGTTTTTTTGACATTTTTGCTGTCACACCATAGGACATATTGATACGTCAGCTACCCATATATATATTTTTCATCAGACTGTATACAGGGTTAAAAGCATTCGACCCTGAACTACTGAATATAAAATAATTGCATGCATAAGCAGTGCTTTATGGAAGCTTGTTTCTGCCATGGAATAAAAAATGAATAAAAAAGGTAATTGCAACTTTTACTTCTTGCAGTTTTGGGTTTATATCTCACAATTTGCATTTTTCTTCTTGCAGTTTTCATTTTCATTTTCATCTTTGTTTTGTTAATGAGCAGTGGTTTTGTGCTCCAGGGTCACAGATGTGCACAAATCTACAGTAATATCAGGCTTTCCTGTAGCTTTAGAGCATACCTCATGAACAAGATGATGATACAACTTGAATGCAATGTAATTTTGGAAAAAGCGTAAGTGCATAAATGTAAATGTAAATTTATACGAACGCATGAAACAACATTTTGAAAGTTAGTACAAACACAGCAAATAAATACTATTTAATCTGGCCAAAATATATTTTAAATATATGTGAACAATGAAGTTAAAATTAAATATATTTTTGAACTTTAAAATATATTTAGTTTCAGCCTTCTTATACTAAAATATACTTCAAAACACATTTCTAATCTTAAAGTAGCCTGCATTTAGGACAAATGCAAATGTGATGGAATAGACCACTAGAGATCAAAACTAGATTTATAATAAGGTTTAATTTTTTTCAAATGTTTTATATGTTCACATGCATTCATTAAATAAATAAATAAAGTTTTTCTTCAAATGTGAATGTATTTTCTTGGACTGAAAATATGTGGAGGGCAAAATAAATTCTTAAATGCTTTTAAAAATATATTTATATTTTTAAAATGTATTTTCAAACAAAATGACCAAAAAATATATCATTAGAAAATATATTTACATAAATATACTTTGAAACATATTTTAGCAAATCTATATATTTTTTTAATATTTTGTATATTTAAAAATATTTTTTTTTTTGTTTTTTCATCTTCAAATGTGAGTCTGAAATCTGATCATCCATTCTTTTGAGGATGGTTTATTATAATAGTTCATCTCTCAATCGTCACTGGATTGCATGGCATTATATGTTTAGAATCTAGAGTTTTGATCATAACGATCTCTTACCTTCGGATTCTCCAGAATTCCAGATTCATAGCTGTTAAAAGAGATTGTTATGAAGTTTTCTGTAATGCAATAACAGCAGTGAAGAACACATGCAGGTAAGTGTTTCTTGTGATGTTCTTCACCTGATGTGCATGAGATTGGCATCCATGCTCCACGGAGCCTTCGGTGTGACAGGAACAGGAATACCGTGTTTCTGAGCAAACAAAACAAACATGTGCGTTTTAAACAATTATCACTCACAAATCACTAGTAAATTTCACAAACAATTACAAAGAAGCACATTGAGTTAAACATGAAATTTTGAATGAATATTTTCTTGTAACATGTACAACAATAATCTTTGTTTTATTCAGTCTGTGGTATTTCTGATGCTTTCGTTTGTGTTTAATGTGTAAACGCTTACAGATGCATCTGAAGTGCCTTTAAGAAACATTTGAAACACTATATATACAGATACACAGCTGATTCTTTATATGTGTCCCTGCAGCACAGAAGCAGTCATAAGTAACACAGGTATATTTGTAGCAATAGACAACAATACATTGTATGGATCAAAATTATCAATTTTTCTTTTATGACAAAAATCATTAGGATATTAAGTAAAGATCACGTTCCATGAAAATATTTAGTAAATTTCCTACCGTAAATATATCAAAACTTAATTTTTGATTAGTAATATGCATTGCTAAGAACTTCATTTGAACAACTTTAAAGGTGATTTTCTCAATATTTAGATTTTTTTGCACCCTCAGATTCCAGATTTACAAATAGTCGCATCTCAGCCAAATATTGTCCTATCATAACAAACCATACATCAATGAAAAGATTATTTATTCAGCTTCAGATGATGTATAAATCTCAATTTTGAAAAATTGACCCTTATGACTGGTTTTGTGCTCCAGGGTCACATATATGCAACACAGAGTGACTTTAATCAATCTCAGAATCCATCATCAAGACAAAAAAAGAGCTGACAGTCAGAGTTCAGACAACAGCTTGAAGAAACAGTGATATTAATAAGACAGACTGGATGTCCAGAAGATGAGCTCCATCTAGTGGAGTGAATCTGGACTGAAGCATTGTGTTTGTGGTGTAGAGTTCATTAAAGACTTAAACTGAAAATAAAACCATTGTTACTTTAAATTACATAAACATTAACTGGAATAAAATATGAAAGAAACTTCAAGTGCTAAAACACTAAAACTGAATAAAAATTAATTAAAATAAAAGCCATATAGACATAAAAAAAAAATTGGTAACACTTTACAATAAGGTTCATTAGTTAACATTAGTTAACATCATAGTAAACATGAACTAAGAATGAACAATACTTCTACAGCATTTATTAATCTTAATGTTAATTTCAGCATTTACTAATGCATTATTAAAATCACAAGTTGTGTTTGTTAACATTAGTTAATGCACTAACATGAATAAACAATGAACAACTGTATTTTCATTAACTAACATTAACAAAGATTAATAAATAGTGTAATAAATGCATTGTTCATTGTTTGTTCATGTTGGTTAATACATTAAATAATGTTAACAAATCACACATTATTGCAAAGTGTTATCAAAAAAAAAAAAAAAAATGAAAACGAAAACAGAAACAGAAAATACAAAATTTAAATTAAATTCAAAATATTACAAATTATGAAAAATTGTATCTCAAAATTACTAAAATAACATTATAACCCATTAATAATGGTTCTCGACCTTTTTGACTCCTAGGTAATAACCAGAACCCCTACAAAATATTTAACAAAGTTTACAGGAACTAAGAGTGGCAATATTTTAAATATAATTCAATTAAAATCAATATTAAAATAATTCAGTAGTGTCAGTGAGTGAATGATCATCAGGGTTCACAGTCTTTGTGATGAATTTACATTCATTTGTAATTCTACAGACTTTTACATTGTTTGTGATTACTTTTCTGATGTTGTTGTTGTTGTTTTTGGAGCAATATATTAAAATAATTTAATGCAAATAATTAAATTAATCAAAATGAGCAATTTCTAACTGATAAGATATAGCTTAAAATAACTGAAAAAATAAAAAAAATATATAGTTATTAATTATAGAAACGTCCATGACTTTTCCAGATCTAGAAATCACACTTCTCAAATTCTCCATAAAATCCTCTACATTTTTAAGATGTTTTAGCTCATTTTTTGTCTTATTTTAAGTCATCTTGTGCCTTTTCTGCCCCCTAGTGGACCCCGGAGCCCTGTTGAGAACACTGTGGTAAAGCTATCAAAAGAACGTGTGCATCTTTGAAAGAATTTGATAAGAAATGTGTGCATTCGTATTAAAATCCCTGAGTTTTGGTTGCAGTCTTTGGCTGTGACTGAGATCTCAGAGGAAAGAGACTACCTCTGCGTACTCCATCAGGTCCGTCCGGCCCCGGAAGCGCCTGTAAAACTCTGGGATCCTCCACGGAGCGATGATCTGAGACAGACATGAAGACGATCAGAGACAGACGACGGGTTCGAGACGCTCGTGTGATAGATCTGATCTCACCTGCACTTCAGGATAGAGAGCGTAACACGTCAGCTCGAAGCGAACCTGGTCATTTCCCTGCAGAGAACACAACACACACACATTCATCACACATCTGTGTATTCATCAGCAGAGAACACAACACACACACATTCATCACACATCTGTGTATTCATCATATATGAGCTTCAGAAAATAATGACTAAATCCTTTCTGGATTTAAACATCATTCTCAGTAACTAATGTACATACAGGTGCATCTCAATAAATTAGAATGTCGTGGAAAAGTTCATTTATTTCAGTAATTCAACTCAAATTGTGAAACTCGTGTATTAAATAAATTCAATGCACACAGACTGAAGTAGTTTAAGTCTTTGGTTCTTTTAATTGTGATGATTTAGGCTCACATTTAACAAAAACCCACCAATTCACTATCTCAACAAATTAGAATACTTCATAAGACCAATAAAAAAAACATTTTTAGTGAATTGTTGGCCTTCTGGAAAGTATGTTAATTTACTGTATATGTACTCAATACTTGGTAGGGGCTCCTTTTGCTTTAATTACTGCCTCAATTCGGCGTGGCATGGAGGTGATCAGTTTGTGGCACTGCTGAGGTGGTATGGAAGCCCAGGTTTCTTTGACAGTGGCCTTCAGCTCATCTGTATTGTTGGGTCTGAGCGTGGTGACTCTTGATGCACTGACTCCAGCTTCAGTCCACTCCTTGTGAAGCTCTCACAAGTGTTTGAATCAGCTTTGCTTGACTGTATTCTCAAGCTTGCGGTCATCCCTGTTGCTTGTGCACCTTTTCCTACCAAAATTCTTCCTTCCAGTCAACTTTGCATTTAATATGCTTTGATACAGCACTCTGTAAACAGCCACACCTTTCAGTAATGACCCTCTGTGACTTACCCTCTTTGTGGAGGGCGTCAATGTTCGTCTTCTGGATCATTGCCAAGTCAGCAGTCTTCTCCATTATTGTGGTTTCAAAGAACAAGAGATACCCAGAATTTATACTGTATGGATGGTCATTTATTGAAACTCAAATGTAAATATTCTAATATTTTGAGATACTGATTTTTGACTTTCATGAGCTGTAAGCTCTAATCATCAAAATTAAAACAAAAAAAACTTTTGAAATGTTTTACTTTACATGCAATGAATCTAAAATATATGAAAGTTTCACTTTTTGAAATAAGTTACAAGAAAAAAATTACTTTTTCACGACATTCTACTTTATTGAGATGCACCTGTATTCACTTCTGTAAGGTCAGTGTTCTTTAGGGTTCACAGTCTTTATGACCAATGAATTTGCATGACTTTTCTAGTGGTTTCTGATAATATATAGATAGATAGAAATTCATATATATATATAGACACTACCAGTCAAAAGTTTTAGAACAGTAAGATTTTTAATGTTTCTTTAAAGAAGTCTCTTCTGCTCACCAAGCCTGCATTATTTGATCCGAAGTACAGTAAATTTTGATTACTATTTCAAATAACTGTTTTCTATGTTGAATATATTTAAAATGTAATTTATTTCTGTGATCAAAGCTGTATTTTCAGCATCATTACTGCAGTCTTCAGTGTCACATGATCTCCAGAAATCATAATAATATGCTGATTTGCTGCTCAAGAAACATTTCTGATTATTATCAATGTTGAAAACAGTTGTGCTGCACAATATTTCTGTGTAAACTGTGATATATTTTATTTTTCATGATACATAGAAGAACAGAAAGTTCAAAAGAACAGCATTTATTTGAAATAGAAATCTTTTGTAACATTATAAATGTCTTTACTGTCACTTTTGATCCATTTATGCATCCTTGAGGAATACAAGTATTAATTTCTTCTTTTTTATATATATATTTGCAACATTGATAATAATCAGAAATGTTTCTTGAGCAGCAAATCAGTATATTAGAATGATTTCTGAAGATCATGTGACACTGAATGTTAAACTGTTCAGCAGCATATCAATCTGAGCTCTTCCTATCATTTGTATGTTATTCTGTTATTCCTCTGAGGTGTTTTCATATATGTGTCCCTGCAGCACAAAAGCAGTCATAAGTAACACAGGTATATTTGTAGCAATAGACAACAATACATTGTATGGGTCAAAATTATCCTTTTTTCTTTTATGCCAAAAATCATTAGGATATTAAGATCATGTTCCATGAAGATATTTAGTAATCTTCCTACCATAAATATATCAAAACTTAATTTTTGATTAGTAATATGCATTGCTAAGAACTACATTTGAACAACTTTAAAGATGATTTTCTCAATATTTAGATTTTTTTGCTCCCTCAGATTCCAGATTTACAAATAGTTGTATCTCAGACAAATATTGTCCTATCATAACAAACCATACATCAATGGAAAGATTATTTATTCAGCTTTCGGATGATGAATAAATCTCAATTTCAAAAAATTGACCCTTATGACTGGTTTTGTGCTCCAGGGTCACATATGAGCCAAGCCCGGTTCACTCGAGTGTGTCTCAGTCTGGAGGTTTATTCCTGTATAATGTTTAATGTGAGCACCTTTCCCGTGGCTCCGTGAGAGACGTACTGCGCTCCTTCGCTCCGGGCGATCTGCACCTGTCTGCGGGCGATGCAGGGCCGGGCGATAGACGTGCCCAGCAGATAGCGGTCCTCATAGACGGCGTTGGCCTGCACCGCGGGCCAGATGAACTCCTGCACAAACTCTGAGCGCAGGTCCTCGATGAACACCTGAGCCACAAACACAGCACACTTCATCAACACAGAGCTGATGTGTCCTGAACACACTCACACTCGCTCCATGCAGACCTTACCTTCTTGGCTCCAAGTTTCTCCGCTTTCTTCCGCGCAGCATCAAAGTCCTCATCCTGTCCAATATTGGCCTTCAATGTAATAAAGAGGTGATTTATGTTGTTAGGTACACTGTAAAAGATCTAAAGTTGAGAAAACATAAAAGCTTACGGCAACCAGCTTCGGGAGATCTTTGAGTTCTCAATTTGTTTCGTAGGAGATTTTTGAGTTTTCTCAACTTTTGATTTTTTACAGTGTAGGAAGATAGTTTGACTTTTAATGGCATGACAATGAATAGCTGAGGCTCTCACGGCAAGAGCTGGACATTTTCTGCTCATTTCAAGAGTTGCAATAAAAAAAATTAAATAAAGAAAAAATATTTTAAATAAATGAAAATCAAAATTAAAAAAATTAAAACTTAATATTAAATTTAAATAAAATAAATTTAAATAAATTTAAATAAAATTAAATTAAATTAAACATCTACTTCTGTAAAGTCAGCAATAGAGCAGGCTTTTGCCAAACAGGGGTTCACGAGTTGATGAAAGATAATAATTAATTAAATTAAAAACAAAAAAACTTTTAGAATAAAAACAAGAAACACTTACTAAAAAAGTAAATATTGTATTTGTTGACCTCCATGTTATTTAACCATTAACCAACATCAGAGAACTGTGTACAAATGTGTTGAAATATTTTTAAGGGGTTTGGCTGAAAAAAATAAATAAAATTGTGTTCAAAATTAAGGTAAATTAAGATAAATTAAATCATAAAAAATAAAATAAAAAATTGTGTTCAAAATTAAGGTAAATTATTAAGCTAAATTAAATCATAAAAAATAAAATAAAAAATTGTGTTCAAAATTAAAGGTAAATTATTAAGATAAATAAAATCATAAAAAATAAAATAAAATTTTTTGTTCAAAATTAAGGTAAATTATTAAGCTAAATTAAATCATAATAAATAAATAAATAAAACAATAAATAGATTAAAATTACAAATGGTGTTTTAAGTAATATAATTCAATTAATTTGGCATATTTACTTCTATAATGTTAAAATTAATTAAAACATTTTAAATTAAATTAAATTAACTATTAAATTAAATTAAAAACATTTACTTCTGTCAAGTCAGCTGTTTATGGTAATATAGAGCAGGCTTTTGCCAAACAGGGGTTCACGAGTTGATGAAAGATAATAATTAATAAAAAAAACAACTTTTAAAATAAAAACACTTACTAAAAAAAGTAAATATTGTATTTGTTGACCTCCATGTTATTTAACCATTAACCAACATCAGAGAACCGTGAACATGCAAATGTTTGTCTGACAAAAAAAATTATGTTCAAAATTAAAGTAAATTAAAAAAAATAATAAATAAATATTAAAAAAATATTAAAAAAATAATAAATAAAACAATTAATAGATTAAAATTACAAAAGGTGTTTTAAGTAAAGTAATTAAATTAATTTGGCATATTTACTTCTATAGTGTTAAAAGTCATTTAAAAAAAATAATAAAATAAAATGAACTATTAAATTAAATTAAATAATTAATTAATTATTTTAGTTTGGCATATTTACGTCTATAGTGTTCAAATTAATTTAAAAAAATAAAATAAAATAAAATGAACTATTAAATTAAATAATTTTAGTTAAACAAGCACAATGCTGAATCTACAGCAAAAAGCTTGTGATTTATGAAAGAAAACAGATCTTTAACAAAAAGAGAAGCTTGTCTTGTGTGTTTACAAGCCTGGTCCAAACTACAGCTTGATCTGACCAGAAACACAGCGTTTATGATGCTCAAACAGTAATGTGTGATGCTAGCAACATCACGTCATGGATTCAAACCCTAGAGAGAACGCAGGAGCTGGTCAAACATATACACTGAATGCTTTAGATCAGAAATACCTAACACATGTATAACTGTAAATGTAATGCAGATGGGAAAAGAATGAAGATTTCATTCACTATTGTTCTAGTTTTGGTATCTATTCACAATCATTGCTGAAGTTCCTCAAAGCGTTTGAGAAAGTCTTTTCTTTCACCATTGTTTCTGACTCAGACTTTCTGATCATGAGCTCTGCCGTGCAGCATTTCTCTCTTTAGACAGCTTTTCTTGTAATAGTACTCAGCGGTTGCTTAAAAAGTGCTTGTTATATAACAAACATTGCACATTTCATAATTGATGAATTCTGCAAAATTTCACTGTTTATTACTATGAAGCTGCTTTGAAACACCTTCACTGTATAAAGCGCTATAGAAGTAAATATGATGAGGTTTCGCCTGCGTTTGGACACGTTTCAATCATCCACTCCATTGATTAGATGATTAAACACCAGCTAACGAACCTCATGTAAATCAGTGCAGTGATGTTCATCAGATGTGTTACTGGTTAAACAGTCATAGTATATCATTAATCATGAGAGATCAATAAAACCAATCATTTCTTCAGTCATTCTGTACAATTTTAATAG
>CM049842.1:47517162-47524662 GCA_027422415.1 Schizothorax lantsangensis
AGCGCTGTAGCACAGTGGAATCGCAGTATAGGAGAGAGAGGGGACGGTTGCAACACTTCTTGCATTTCCTTTAGTTTCTCAGAGACTGTTTGCATTAGAAACACAGAATTTTAATACAATAAAGCCACATCAGTCTGCTACTCATCTACATTGATGTAACACGTGCACATATGATTATATACACAAAATGTATACTTGAATAGACAAAGTCAAATGTTGCAGCTGACCCCACAACAGGGACGGTTGTAACAGACCACAGGGGCAGTTGCAACATTCATTAAAATGTAACTAAAACCATTCTTTATTTTATTTGTGCATAGACATGGTCTTTAATAATTAAGTTAAATTGGTTATATAAAAACAAAGAATAGTAAATGGAGAAAAAAAGTAACAACCTGGTCTTGGTTAATTATTACAATACATTTGAACTACAAAATATTAATTTAATCAGAATCAAGACACTAAAATTTAATAATAGCCTACTTCTGTTAACATCTGTGAAAGGTTACTGAACTAAGGTGAGTTGCATGAACATAGTCACTAACTTAAGACTGTCTTAAGAACTAGTTTGACCAACTAGCAGCTAACCGAGTGTATCAATGTTGTGGTAAGAGACAACAACTGTCCCTACACTTGACCGCCGTGATAAAACTTGCTATAATAGCTTGACTCAAAAACACATGCTAGCTATGCCTATTAGAAGCTAAGAAAACACAGACATAAATCATATGTTTTTACAATGCTTCACGCAAACAACTTACACAGTATGACAAAAAAATCTGATTATTAAAAAAATACTTTTTTACCATGAAAAATTATTTTTTGTAAAAGGAATGGTCACATGTGCCTGATTTCATCCAGGACGGATGTGGGGGGGGGTGATTTAGCATGTGCAGTATGAATATCATCACTGTAGCTCATTCCTGATTGAAGAAAGAAGCATGTTGAACCGTCCCCACTCTCCCCTACTGTATTTCCTCATTGGGATTTTTTTTATAGATAGTAACATCAATAATATGATTGCAGTTATTTATTTATTTGAAGTGTGTGCGTGTGTGTGTGTGTGTGTGTGTGTGTGTGTGTGTGTGTGTGTGTGTGTGTGTGTGTGTGAGTGTGTGTGTGTGTGTGTGTGAGAGAGAGAGTGTGTGTGTGTGTGTGTGTGTGTGTGTGTGTGTGTGTGTGTGTGTGTGTGTGTGTGAGTGTGTGTGTGTGTGTGTGTGTGTGTGTGTGTGTGTGTGTGTGTGTGTGTGTGTGTGTGTGTGTGTGTGTGTGTGAGTGTGTGTGTGTGTGTGTGTGTGTGTGTGTGTGTGTGTGTGTGAGTGTGTGTGTGTGTGTGTGTGTGTGTGTGTGAGTGTGTGTGTGTGTGTGTGTGTGTGTGAGTGTCTGTGTCTGTGTTTGTTTGTGTGTGCGTTTGTGTGTGTGTGTGGCTGTGTGTGTGGCTGTGTGTGAGTGGCTGTGTTTGTTTGTGTGTGCGTGTGTGTATGTGTGTGTGTTTGTTTGTGACAAATGAGGACATAAATTTGTATAATGACATAGGTATGACAGGTATTACAAGGAGAAGGTGATTTATGAGGATTTCAAAAGGCTTGAATGAAGAATGAAGAATGAAATCATACAGAATGAAGTTTTTTGAGAAAGTAAAAATGCAGAGTCTCCTGTAAGGGGTAGGTTTAGGTGTAGGGTTGGTGTAGGGTGATAGAAAATACAGTTTGTACAGTATAAAAACCATTACGCCTATGGAGAGTCCCTACAATTCACAAAAACAAACGTGTGTGTGCGCGCGCGTGTGTGTGTGTGTGTGTGTGATTTTGATGGAAATTAAAATTGGATGCATCAATTTCTAAAAGAAATGTGCGTTTCAATTGAAAAGAAAATCATAATTTAATAGAAAAACTACTTTTTTGGCTATTTTCCATTGTGGTACACTGCTGCCTTATTATGGCAACGTTTTCCTAAATACTATCCCCAACCTTTACATACTGTATATATATTTTTTCAAAAATTGATAAAAAATTGATTTGTATAATTGAAGCTATTGCATGTAATAAAAACATATTTGAAAAAATATTTAATAGTTAGAATATAAGTGTGTGTGCAGTCAAATCAAAAGTTATTCAGATATCATTTTTGATATGTTTTTACTAGCGGGTGCAGGACACTATAGTTCATTTATGTAAGTGAGGAGAGCAAAATAAAGTCAACTGTGACATATTATACCTAAAAATTCTTCATACAGTGGACTAGCAGTAAAACTGATAAACATTTGCTACCAAAAATGATCCAGACACTTTGACCTGAGCATGTTTTGCTGAAGTGTTTTTCTTTAATTGCTAATGTGATCTTTTCACACACAGACTGAACATAATTAAGCATTGCTTGGTGATTGGTTGAGCTAAATTGGTTTTATCTAATTGTGTCTTAAATTTAACATCTGACAGATATTCAACAGAATTCATTACATACCTGTCTATCAAAGTTATCTGATATTATCAAGATCAATATGTTCTGACACAGTTTAACTCTGTATTATATATATGCACACACACATATATTATTACATTAACAAAAAGCAATGAAGCAATCCTATTTTTTTCTATATTTGCAATATGACATTTCATGACCTGTCCTCATACTGTAATACAAAAAAAAACTTAATTAATTATTATTGTCAGTGCTAAACTGTATGAACAAGATATTTCAAGATTGTGAAGGTTATTTATTAGAAGATAAGTAGCTATGAGTAGTCCAATTTATTAATAAAGGAAATTAAAAGTCATAAAAGGAAAAGACTTGTTACATTTTAAAATTATTTCATTAAAATGATAAAAGACCAACAGAGCAAACATGGTGATATTAACTGTCCTTGCATGATATCTGACAAACGATTTTTATAAACATAAACTCATATCAACTATTCACACATCATAACCTGCAGAGCCCAGATTACACACTCAACATCACTTCAGTTTCTGAAATACTTATCTTCACATTTATTTTTTATTATTGTTTATTTAAAAAATGATATGATCAACACATCATGGCAACATACATTTTTCCATTACTTTAACTCGTCAAAATAATTTAACCAATTACACTTTTTAAGCTATATGATTATATTTAATCAAAAAGGCAGCAACTGAACTTAAGAAAAAGGTGGATATTTTTACAGTGCAATTTAAAAATAACATACAATTTTATTAATATGCATGACTTCTCCAGATTTAGAAATCACACTTTTAAATTTAAGCCTTCTCATATGTTTTACCCATATATTTGAGAGATTAACATATTATTAAAAATGCCCATTTTTTAACTTTAAACTAATGTAAAAAAAAAAATGTCAACAACTTATGGCAAGATATTTTTCTCATTACTTTAGCTTAATTTTTAAGCTATTTGAGATTCAACTCAGTTTTTAAAGTCAGTTTAATATTAATTTAAATGACCTGAAAAGAAAATAGTTGAAATGACATACAATTTTATTATACTAAATCAAAAGGTCAGCACCTGGTGGATATTTATAGTGCAATTTTATTCATTTACATGACTTTTCCAGCTTTAGAAATCACACTTTTAACTGTAAGCTTTCTCATGTGGTTTTACCCAATAATACATTTGAGAACTTGACATGTTATTAAAAATGCCAGTGCTACAAAAAAGTAATGTTAAATAAAAAAATCAACAAGTCATAGCAGCATGTTTATCCATTACTTCAGCTCATCAAAATAACAATTTTAACTTCATTTTTTAGCTATACGAGATTCAAATCAATTTTTAAGTCAGTTTAATATAATTTAGTTTAATTTATAATTCAATTTAATTTGCTGAGAAAAAAGTTGAAATGACTGCGAATTTGATTATTAACTGAAGGCAGCAAATGAATGTAAGTTAAGTTGAAACAGACAAATTTATATGATTTTTCCAGATCTAGAAATCAGAGCCATTCACAAAACATCTCAAGGCTAAAAGTAGCTCATAACTCGCCGATTCAGGAGAAAATCTTAAAAATAATGGACGTGTCAGTCCTAAATTTTAGCTCTAAGAGTATTTCACAAACCCCCGGTTTCACAGACAAGGCTTAAGCCTAGTCCTAGACTAAAATGTAAATCTGAGCTGTTTCAACTGAAAGAAACTTGCTCTGACTGATCTTAAAACATATCAGTGCCTTTGTTTTGTCTCGAGACGGACACCAGTAATGTTTTTTTCTAAGCATGTTTATAAAAAGTACTTAAATGTCCTAGTTGAACTATGATCTAATCCTGGCTTAGTCTAAGCCCCGTCTGTGAAACCTGGCCAAAGTGTTTTAACACTAAAACTAGCTCCTAAATCTGTGAAAGGTTAGGAGCAGTGAAGAGGAGTCATAAATCACAAACTATCATAAAATAGCTGTTGCTGACAATCTGACTCAGAATATAAACATTTTAGAAACATTTGATGATAATGAGCTTTTAAAATGAATCACCTTTAGTTTTAAAGGTTATCCCAAAATCTTCCTTTGATTATATCCTTGTCTTCATTAATCAGCTGGACAAGAAGTAACATGTTCTTGAGTCCAGTTTGGTTTTCTGTTACGTTTGCATGTCTTATTATCAGCCGTGATTATTCTACTGTTAATTAAAAGGAGGTTTATATGCATATTCACTAATTATGAGAAGCACACATTTAAGAGGCTTTCCTGTAGCTCAAATGGTAGAGCATGGCGCTAGCAATGCCAAGATCATGGGTTCGATTCCCAGGGAAAGCAAGAGCTGATGAAATGTAAAACTGTAACTTGAATGCACTGTAAGTCGCTTTGGATAAAAGCGTCTGCTAAATGCATAAATGTAAATGTAAGAGGCTGACAATTAGCTGAATGTATACTTGTTTAATTAGTGACACTTAGCCTGCATTTTAAAACCTTTATTTGAAAATATGGCAACATAATATCACGCTCTACAATATTTCTATGAATAAATCTCTGACAGAGACTATCAGCCAATCACTGCACTGTAAAAAAATGGAATGGGCTATTTACTTACAAAAATGATGGTAACAATATTACACTTAATATCAGGGCCGTTGCTAGTGGGGTGAAAGGTGGTGACAATTCTAGGAATTATACTATATAGGCCCATGTTCTGTGAATAATTCTAATATTTTATTAGTTGTATAACTGAGATATTATGAAAACCACAAAAAAGCATGCAATTTGGTTCCATGCTTGTATATTGTACAGTATATAATATGTGTGTGTGTGGGGGGGGGCACATCAATATTTTTTCAGGGGGCCCCCAATCCTCTAGCTACGGCCCTGCTTAATATATTTGAGTAGTTTTTACGACTTGATTTTTTAATGTAATCTACCTGAAAAAATCATGTAAAATCTCCTAAATTAATTAATTTATGACACAATGAATTTAATATAATTCGTGAAATGTGCTCATTTATTGTAAGTTGATTCTCAGAAGTCAGTGATTTTGAGCGAGGTCTGTTTGTGTTTGACTGAGTTATTTTGTATGTTTAAAAGACTGTATACAGCCAAACAGCTCAAGTAGGAAAACACTTGAGAAATACTGGAAAGTACTGCTGCACGAGCAAAGCTACATAACCATAGGAGTACATAACCATAGGCTCTCCTCTTCTGCACAATGGAAACTTCAATGTAACAGAAACTCGTTCAAATGTCAAACATAACTTAAACATTAATAGATGTTTTCCTTCACTCAAAAATACATAAAATTACTCTCCATATCCAGCCATATGCAAAGCATGCTGGGAACTAACAATCACCTCTAAAATAAAACTGCAAAATTGAGTTAACTCTCTAAAAATAAATAGGTAGCCTTCTTTCCTTATTGTTTTTAGTTTAATCAGATCCTCGATTCAAGCCTCAAGTTTCCTTTAAAAAATGAGAAAAACACATCTCTTGGTTTTATTAGTAAAAATCTGCAATATTTTCTAAACAACACAGAACTACAATTTCTTTAATGAAATATACACACTTTTTAATTATCACCTTAATTATTTTAATGAAAATCACAAGACTCATGATTCATTTTTTACTGTGTGTGTGCATAGTTAATGAGCATGCTGACATCACCCATAGCAACGAGGTAAACCCCGCCCCCTTTACTCACTTCTCTCTATTCTTCAGCACAAGTGTGTCTCAGCAGCTTTGTGAAGAGCTTTTAAGAGAAAACTCTTAGTTAAAAACCTTTACTGCTGTTTAGGAGAACTATTAGTGCTAAGAGTATAATGTTTTGTGAATATCGGCCCTTACTTATAAAATGAGGCTCTCATGAGGTTTTTCTAGAGTTTCTCCAAACATTGAGGTGAATTAACATAAGAAATATCTTGCTTTCTCATGCTTTTTGTCTTATTTTAATGCATCTCCCTAATCGAGAACTGAGACTATATCAATAATGCATGTAAAATCAGCATTAAATTTACTACATTTATGGCTGTCATAATTAATTGCATCAAGTATTGTGTTTACATAGTACAACATAATGGCAATTTTGCTTTATTACTCTCATCACGAGGTCAGTTAGAACGCCACACAAACACATTTAAATCGTTTTGTTTTATTTTTCCACCACGATCTGAAAACCCAAAGTCAAAAATACAATATAAACTTCTGAAAAATCAATACTTTTTCTTAGAATCAACAGAAAACACTTGGATAACCGTCCCGTTCGTCCGGCGTCGACTGCAAAACAATAGAATCTGACAAGCGTCCCGTCAAACTCGGCCGAGACGTCTACAGTTCAGAGTTCACAGACGTCTGATGCATTCGGCCCTCAGGAACATCATCCCACCAAACAACCTGAGAAAGAGTCCAGGATCTGATGCACTCTCACAAACTTCTCCATAAACACGGTTTCATTATTAAACACAAAACGAATCTGAATCTCCTCGATTGCTGCAACGCAGGGCGAGGCAGTAAATAAAACTCCAGGATTTAACAATGCGCTAAAAATAAACTGGATGCACTGCGTTCCTCGTGAACGTCTCCTCACCACTCCTTCTTCTTCTCGTCCATCGACACGCCGCCCGGGCCGAGCGCCACCACCAGCAGCAGGCCTCCGATGACCGAGGTGGTCTGGAAGAAGTCGTACTTGAGGAAGTCGTGCATGGGTTTGTAGGCAGGCACCGTCCAGAAGGCGTTGAAGTAGACGTTGATGGCCAGGAGCCACAGCACCAGCGTCAGAGCGGCCAGCTTCGTCTTCAAGCCCACGGCCACCAGGACCATGAGCGCCGTTCCCACCATGTTCTGCAGGATCTGACGCACAGAATAAACAGAGTTATATTCAACTCTCAAAGATCAGAACGAGTGCTTCTGCAAAAGACAACGTGCAGCAAGAGATGTCAAGATTGTCCAGTAGTGCTAATGGGAAGAACATATTGGAATATGGATAAATGGTGGCGTTTCTCCTGAATCGGCGAGTTATGAGCTACTTTTAGCCTTGAAGGGATAGTTCACCCAAAAATGAAAATTCATTCATTAATAGCTCACCCTCA
>CM049842.1:47529662-47587162 GCA_027422415.1 Schizothorax lantsangensis
TCTTTACTAGGATCTTTTCTTTAATTTTAAGAGGAAACACATTTATAAGAATTTTCTTAGAATTTTGTTACTAGGAGCAACTCTTAGCACTAAGATGTTTCATGAATACGGGCCCAGATTTTCAAATAGTTGCATCTCGGCCAAATATTGTCCTATCCTAACAAATATATACATACATCAATGGAAAGCTTATTTATTCAGCTTTCCATTATAAATCTCAATTTCCAAAAATTGTCTCTTATGACTGGTTTTGTGGTCACTTTTGTGACCCGCGCTGGCAAAATAAGTGTGAATGTGTACGGTCTAATTTTAAGCTACAGGCAAAAGAAGTAAAAAATTGAGGTTTTTACAAAAATTAGTTCATTAAGCCCTGTTCTAGCGATCCCAATGCTCCATATAGTAATTAAACATTTAAAATGATCTTTATTTGTACGTTTTCTGAGAGGAGTACCTTTTTCTGGACGACTGCTGCTGCTTCTCAAGGTGTAGGTTTATTGTCGCAAAGTGCAGCATTCCAGTTTTGTGAATATTCATATCGAATTGTTGATGACATGAGTCCAAACCAGTGAAATATGTGACCCTGGAGCACAAAACCAGTCATAAGGGTCACTTTTTCGAAACTGAGATGTATGCATCACCTGAAATAATCTTTCCATTGATGTGTGGTTTGTTATGATAGGACAATATTTGTCTGAGATACAACTATTTGTAAATCTGGAATCTGAGGGTGCAAAAAAATCTAAATATTGAGAAAATCATCTTTAAAGTTGTTCAAATGAAGTTCTTAGCAATGCATATTACTAATCAAAAATTGAGTTTTGATATATTTACGATAGGAAATTTACAAAACATCTTCATGGAACATGATCTTTACTTAATATCCTAATGATTTTTGGCATAAAAGAAAAATCTATAATTTTGACCCATACAATGTATTGTTGGCTATTGCTACAAATACACCCCAGCGACTTAAGACTGGTTTTGTGGTCCAGGGTCACATATGGTTTTCAAACCCATGATGAAAACAAAACGATCGCGCTGACTGACATTTGCAAAGAGCGTGCATAAGATGCACTTCGAGAGCATGCCATCTCCCAACATTATTGCGAAATATGTCTTGCCGAGATTCACACAAACATAATCTGTTGTGTCTTACAGGAACGTTTAGTTAATGGTTAGGAGAATATCTGATGTGTAACATTATATTAGATCCATGCATTACAGTAGGTCTTAATATAGATCTGTTATTCAAACATTAAAAGAAAAGTGAGTGAGTGTGTGTGTGTGTGTGTGTGTGTGTGTGTGAGTGTGTGAGTGTGTGAGTGTGTGTGTGTGTGTGTGTGTGTGTGTGTGAGTGTGTGAGTGAGTGAGTGAGTGTGTGTGTGTGTGTGTGTGTGTGTGTGTGTGTGTGTGTGTGTGTGTGTGTGTGTGTGTGAGTGTGTGTGTGTGTGTGTGTGTGTGTGTGTGTGTGTGTGTGTGTGTGTGTGTGTGTGTGTGTGTGTGTGTGTGTGAGTGTGAGTGTGTGTGTGAGTGTGTGTGTGTGTGTGTGTGTGTGTGTGTGTGTGTGTGAGTGTGAGTGTGTGTGTGTGTGTGTGTGTGTGTGTGTGTGTGTGTGTGTGTGTGTGTGTGTGTGTGTGTGAGTGTGTGAGTGTGTGTGTGTGTGTGTGTGTGAGAGTGTGTGTGTGTGTGTGTGTGTGTCACGTGCTGAGATGAGGAAATGTTTCTCTGCTAATAATGTGCATTAGCAACACATCTTTCCTTGTAATGACACGCAATGATAAACATTTCTAAACCTGTTGTCCAACAAAAGAACTTGTTTTTACGTCACAACATCAGTTGAGTGTTTGAAATAACTTCCTTTTGTGATCTAATGTGGCTTATCATCACAGAAAGGCTAACAAATATACTTAATCGTTATGAAAATACCCGAGATGGCTCGAAGAACACATATAAACCATATATTGTCGCAGACGAGTGCTTACTGTCCTTATTTCATCGAAATGTTTAATGTTATATCTTTTTTTATTCAGTTACAGCGACGCCTTTTCCGTATTAGGGATTTCCTGGAACATCATTAGTAGGGATGGGTGTATCTATCCTGAAGTATCGATATACCCATACTGATGCGAGTATCGAAAGTATAAAATATCGATACTAAGGTGTGTTTTATTTACCAGTTACTTTGTGTATTTAACACAAAAAAAATGCATGCAATATGGATTCAATTGGACAAATAACTGTGTAGGAAAGAACTATTTTCCTCAGGGCCGGCTCCAGGCATGACTGTCTTGCCCACCCAATCAGAATTAGATAAAGATTACTTTAATTTTTTTGTGCATAGATTAAAACTAATCTGAAGCGGACTGTATTGTGAGAAGTTTAAGCTATAGCTTGAGACTGCCCAAACAATCATAAAATAACTTTTATTAGCTGAATGCAAGGCGCACTGAATTCACGCGGAGGCTGACAACGAGCAGAAATATGTGTTCGCTTTCACGGGGAGTTTGCAAGTTACGAGGAGTTTAATGCACGAATATGTATCATAGCCTACCACTGAAATGACCTGAGCAGTTTTAATGTTGTAAAAGAAAGAAAAACATCATTCAATAACATGCGTTAATTGCACAGACGGGGAACGAGCATAATATAAGCGTCTAAAATGCATGTACGCTATACAGTTCAGTTGAAAGCTTACCTCTTTTGACTTGCTGTTAATGTTGAATGTAAGACTGTAACAGAATGTAACACTGAAATAAGAGCTTGTGCGATGAACGCTGTGTTCGTTACTATAGCAACAGTCGGCTCGACTATCCAGCGATGCAAACTATTCGACTTTTTTTTTTCAAATTCTGCCGTTTTGAATTGAAAGTTGGGCTGTCGTTTACGTGATTCATGTAATTCATAATTATTGCGACGACAATAGCATTTTTCTGTCTTTCTGCATTTTTAACATATTAGGAATACAACTAAAATTGAATGGGTGCATATTTTAAAATAAAACTATTATTTGCAGTTCAGATTTATTACTTTACAAAAAATCTTATGTATTTAGTTCCTTTACCATAGTAGTCTGGTCTTAGGGTGAATCCCATTTCTCTGTGTTACCCCTTCCCCTTCCCCTACCCCTTCGTCTTACCCCTAGCCCTTGTCCCTCGAAACCGAGTGGTAAGCGCTAGGGGTGAAAACATACCCCTATGAAATGAGACACCACTTGGTTACGGTTACGTCATCGTACATCGTCGCTAGCTGGCTGCTACGTCACCAGAGGCGACAAGTGTTGATCACAAACTTCCAAGATGCCGTCTGCAAGTGTGTGTATGTCGATCGCGTGGGTTTTATTAGTGATGTTGTTGTGCAAATCAGCGATGTAACGTTAGCGTAGCAAACTAGCGATTTTTTAAAACCTTTCAATTAAGAACATGGTTGCAAATATATATGTACAGTACTGTGTAGAGCACAAAACAATTATTTAACAATTATTTAAGCCAAAAATGGGACTCTCTGGATGATCTGGCCAGCATTGTTGCTGCTGCGCAGTGTGTTCTGGGTACCCCTTGGTTTCAAGTAAGCTCGCGAAAATGCTTGGTTTTAAGGGGTATCTACCACTTCCCCTTAGCCCTACCCCTCGATCAAAACCAGAATTGGGACAGCCCTTACTCTCACGTGAACGCGCAAAACTAAGGGGAAGGGGTAAGACAGAGAAATGGGATTCACCCTTAATATTTTCCTCAAAACAGTAGTCCCCCTAATGTTCTAGATATGATTATGGCCTTGTTTGGTATAAATAAAAAAGTTAGTTGAAAAAAATCACCAGTGTAGAAACAATGATTCAGAGAAAGAGAACAAAGAGGGGTTTTTATTATTATTATTATTCAATAAAGAAAAAAAAGTTTATTTTGTTGTGAAAGTGTGTGATATTCTAGGCTGCCCATGAAAGTTTTATATTTTTTTTTCTCCAGTGCACATATAACAGACTATAGTTAATATAGCAATATCTACAGTATAAATATCTAGATATACAATAAACAATGCAGAAAAAACATAACTCTGTTTGAGTTATTTCACAATAAACATGAAAATTGTAGCCTACTTAGTTTGTGCAATTACATTTATTAAAATTGAAAGTTAAAGGTTCATATTGATCATGTTGTATTCTGTAATGTTAAAGGGATAGTTCACTTTGAAATTAAAATGTGGTATCTATCAGCTTACCCCAAGGGCATCCAAGATGTAGGTGTCTTTTTTTCTTCAGTAGATCCAATTTTGATGTTTTTAGGTCAAACCGTTCTAGTCTGTCAGTCATATAATGGCAGGTATAGGTCACTGTCTCTATAAGAGGGAAAAATCGTTTTTTCGTCTACACACCTACACGCTCGTTTCCTCTTGTGTCCAAGTGATCTGAGTATCAATCTGTGTCACGTTTGGCTGGGTGTACGATATGGTTCGGAATTGTCGATTTGGGATTTCTCTGTGCATGTTCTTTTTCCCTCTTATAGAGACAGTGACCTATACCTGCCATTATATGACTAGAACAGACTAGAACGGTTTGACCTAAAAATATCAAAATTGGATCTACTGAAGAAAAAAAGACACCTACATCTTGGATGCCCTTGGGGTAAGCTGATAGATACCACATTTTAATTTCAAAGTGAACTATCCCTTTAATATAAATTACACCGTCAGAACAAAAATGTTGCATTTTAAACATGCAACAGCCTATCACTGCAGTCCCTTATGAAAATGGTTTTATTAAAGTGACCACAGTTTAACTATAGTATTTGTAGATTTACATGGTTACCATTACAGTAAACATAATTTAAGCATGTGTAAACAAACATATAACCTAATAATGCATATTGAATGCTAAAATGGGTTTCAAATATAAAGTTGGGTATTATTACCCATTTTAGTCTTAGTAATTTAATCATTTAAAAGTTCAGTTTAGAAGTATCGTATCGGTATTGACGATACAGGCCTTTAAAAGTATCAGTATCATATCAAAAACAAAATAAGTGGTATCGCCCACATAAGTGTGTTTTCTGCACGAGAGCGCCCTCTGGTGTCCAGTATGAATGAAACACACATTGCATGTGTTTATAGAGCTCAATAATGGCCAAACCATCCTATTTTGGGTTAAAAATCTGAAAAATAATACCTCTCTCAAAAGAAATGTTAAGCAAACATATAATAATCCACGCTTTTACCAGTGTGCAGAGGTTTACAGGAGCTTTTTATTGTTCATTTGTTGCAAATTAACACTTTGATGTGCCAAGCTATAAGAACCGCACCGAACTGGAAAATGTGTTATAGTGTGTCTCACCGATGTGTCCGATGACGTTAAGCAGCACAAAGCGTGTGTGTGTGTGTGTGTGTGTTATAGTGTGAGTGTGTGTCTGTGTGTTATAGTGTGTGTGTGTGTCTGTGTCTGTGTGTTTGTGTGTCATAGTGTGTGTGTGTCTGTGTGTCATAGTGTGTGTGTGTGTGTGTCTCTCTCTCTCACCGATGTGTCCGATGACGTTAAGCAGCACGAAGCGTGTGTGTGTCTGTGTGTGTGTTTGTGTGTCATAGTGTGTGTGTGTCTGTGTGTCTGTGTGTCATAGTGTGTGTGTGTGTCTCTCTCTCTCACCGATGTGTCCGATGACGTTAAGCAGCACGAAGCGTGTGTGTCTGTGTCTGTGTGTTATAGTGTGTGTGTGTGTGTGTGTGTGTGTGTGTGTGTGTGTCTGTGTGTGTGTCTCTCTCTCTCACCGATGTGTCCGATGACGTTAAGCAGCACGAAGCGTGTGTGTGTGTCTGTGTGTTATAGTGTGTGTGTGTGTGTGTGTGTGTGTGTGTCTGTGTGTCTCTCTCTCTCTCACCGATGTGTCCGATGACGTTAAGCAGCACGAAGCGCGTGTCTGTGTCTGTGTGTTATAGTGTGTGTGTGTGTGTGTGTGTGTGTGTGTGTGTGTGTCTGTGTGTGTCTCTCTCTCTCAGACTGATGTGTCCGATGACGTTAAGCAGCACAAAGCGTGTGTGTGCGTGTGTGTGTGTATAGTGTGTCTGTGTGTTATAGTGTGTGTGTGTCTCTCTCACCGATGTATCCGATGACGTTAAGCAGCACAAAGCGTGTGTGTGTGTGTGTGTGTGTGTTATAGTGTGAGTGTGTGTCTGTGTGTTATAGTGTGTGTGTGTGTGTGTGTCTCTCTCTCTCACCGATGTATCCGATGACGTTAAGCAGCACGAAGCATGTGTGTGTGTGTCTGTGTGTTATAGTGTGTGTGTGTGTGTCTGTGTGTGTCTCTCTCTCTCACTGATGTATCCGGTGACGTTAAGCAGCACGAAGTGTGTGTGTGTGTGTGTGTGTTATAGTGTGTGTGTGTGTGTGTCTGTGTGTGTGTCTCTCTCTCACACCGATGTATCCGATGACGTTAAGCAGCACGAAGCGTGTGTGTGTGTGTCTGTGTGTTATAGTGTGTGTGTGTGTGTGTGTCTCTCTCTCTCACCGATGTATCCGGTGACGTTAAGCAGCACGAAGCATGTGTGTGTGTGTGTTATAGTGTGTGTGTGTGTGTGTGTTATAGTGTGTGTGTGTGTGTGTCTCTCTCTCTCTCACCGATGTGTCCGATGACGTTAACCAGCATGAAGCGTGTGTGTGTGTGTGTTATAGTGTGTGTGTGTGTCTGTGTCTGTGTGTGTGTGTGTGTGTGTGTGTGTGTGTGTCTGTCTGTGTGTTATAGTGTGTGTGTGTGTGTCTCTCTCTCACCGATGTGTCCGATGACGTTAAGCAGCATGAAGCGTGTGTGTGTGTGTGTGTTATAGTGTGTGTGTGTGTGTGTGTGTGTGTGTGTGTGTGTGTGTATAGTGTGTGTGTGTGTGTGTGTGTGTCTCTCTCTCTCTCACCGATGTGTCCGATGACGTTAACCAGCATGAAGCGTGTGTGTGTGTGTGTTATAGTGTGTGTGTGTGTGTGTGTGTGTGTCTCTCTCTCTCTCACCGATGTGTCCGATGACGTTAACCAGCATGAAGCGTGTGTGTGTGTGTGTGTTATAGTGTGTGTGTGTGTGTGTGTGTTATAGTGTGTGTGTGTGTCTCTCTCTCTCTCTCTCACCGATGTGTCCGATGACGTTGAGCAGCACGAAGCGTGTGTGTGTGTGTTATAGTGTGTGTGTGTGTGTGTGTGTGTGTGTGTGTTATAGTGTGTGTGTGTGTGTGTGTGTCTGTGTCTGTGTGTCTGTCTGTGTGTTATAGTGTGTGTGTGTGTGTGTGTCTCTCTCTCTCTCTCACCGATGTGTCCGATGACGTTGAGCAGCACGAAGCGTGTGTGTGTATGTTATAGTGTGTGTGTGTCTCTCACCGATGTGTCCGATGAAGTTGAGCAGCACGAAGCGCGCGTGTGTATATGTGCATTATAGTGTGTGTTATAGTGTGTGTGTGTGTCTGTGTTTTATAGTGTGTGTCTGTGTGTGACTCTCTCACCGATGTGTCCGATGACGTTGAGCAGCACAAAGCGCGTGTGTGTGTGTCTGCGTGTGCGTTATAGTGTGTGTGTGTGTGTGTGTGCGTTATAGTGTGTATGTGTGTGTGTGTGTGTGTGTGTGTGTATGTGTGTGTGTCTCTCACCGATCTGTCCGATGATGTTGAGCAGCACGAAGCGTGTGTGTGTGTGTGTGCGTGTGTCTCTCTCTCTCTCACTGATGTGTCCGATGAAGTTGAGCAGCACAAAGCATGTGTGTGTATGTGTGTGTGTGTGTGTGTGTGTGTGTGTGTGTAGTGTCTCGCTCTCACCGATCTGTCCGATCAGGTTGATCAGCACGAAGCTGCTGGCGAGGAAGTATCCGCAGCTCCAGGTGGCCTGGATGTAGTCTCTCTGCTCGCTCCACTGGAACCACATGCGGATGCCGTCCTCCAGGAAGGTGCTGATGAGACACAGGCGAGCGACGTGAGGCAGATACTGCTTCGTGACCCGCAGGAACTACAAACACAAGAACATCAGGTCACATCCATCAGCCGCTCACCAGACAAACACTGACCAAAAGATGAAATAGAAAATGACTGTTTTTCATTGTAATCATTACATTTTAATTTAAACCATTTTTTAAAACAGTCTAAAAATGAATGAATAAACAAACATAAATTATAGTAGCATTGAATCTAAACGTTATAATTATCAAGCCTTAAATTGAATGTGAATTTAAACCCACAAGATAAAGCAGTGCTGTCCAAATACACAGAGAAGCCATTTCTGAACCTCCAACAAATGACTGATATTTACTGTTTATGAAAACACACATTTCATAAAAATAATAAATAATCTTATATGCATTGTTAATTAAATATGAACTAATTTGCACACATTTCCAGAACATAAATCTGAACATTAAAGGGGATTTTGGATTCCTCTTTTTATCACTCCATAAATCAGAAAATACTGTCAACAGACAGAAAACAAACACATTCTCACTATGTTTTTTGGAATAAAATGTTGCATAAATCAGTGTAAATTATATATAAACAAATAAAAGTTTGGTGTAAGTCGGAAAAAAACTGAAATCTACAGATGCAAATAGATAAAGTGCAATAAAATAAACACTCAAATGTATGTTTTCTGTACAAGAATACACTATATGGAAGCAAAATTGATCATAACTGAGCAGTGCATGAAATAACACTGGTTTTGCCCTAAAAGCACGAAGCATCTGTCAGAATGATGCAGAACAGATGACAAAAAATGAATTATAGAGCCTTTGTAGTTATGAAATAATTCCATCTTACTCTGACATCATAACACCTCATCGAAAGAAATCATATGTGTCCCTGGAGCACAAAAGCAGTCATAAGTAACACAGGTATATTTGTAGCAACAGACAACAATACATTGTATGGGTCAAAATTATTGATTTTTATTTTATGACAAAAATCATTAGGATATTAAGATCATGTTCCATGAAGATGTTTTGTAAATTTCCTACCATAAATATATCAAAACTTAATTTTTGATTAGTAATATGCATTGCTAAGAACTTCATTTGAACAACTTTAAAGATGATTTTCTCAATATTTAGATTTTTTTGCACCCTCAGATTCCAGATTTACAAATAGTTGTATCTCAGACAAATATTGTCCTATCATAACAAACCATACATCAATGGAAAGATTATTTATTCAGCTTTCAGATGACGCATAAATCTCAATTTCAAAAAAATTGACACTTATGACTGGTTTTGTGCTCCATGGTCACAATTATTAAAACACAACATCTGAGGAACTACAGACTCTGAAGAGATCTTGATGATTCTGCCATGAAATTGCATCAACATTTTGTACCAGTATGATTTGATTTTATCGTCTGCTGTTGTGAAACACGAGCTCTGTGAGTGAAGCTCGAGGTCAAACCCTCACTAGAGCTCATGACGGCCAAAATAGCAGCAGATATAAACAGACCACATCAGCTCTCAACAGCAGCCAATCACTGACTGACCTGACAGCCAATCAGAGCTCAGTTACAGTAACGACACCACGAGAGATTGTGTGCTCCTTATTAGTGAAGAACTCAATAAACAACAGGACGAACAGAACTACAGCAGAGCATTGAATATATTCACCAGGAAAACATCTTACTAAGAGAAAATGATTTGAATTAAAACTGAAATAAAACATACAGAAATGTATGTTATTTCTGGTAGACACAGCAACATTTATCATTTTTTTGTAAAATTACAATATATTTTTTTATTAAATTAATGAAACTATACAGGCCAGTGTTATTTTAGCATTACTGAGATACTACTGTAGTTTTTAATTAATAACTAATATTACTATTTAATTAATATTAATATAAAAAAAATTTGGGGGGATTTTTCTATATTTTTATTTTATTTTTAGTTAAAGTTTTAGTAATATTGCTTTGTATGTTTGACAGTTTTATTAGTTTTTTTTAATAGTTTAGTTTTAGTTATTTTAGTATCAACTAAAAATCAACTCACCTAAATTAAGAAATATTACCTTGGCAACTAGCTGAAAAAAAAAGTATATATATATATAAAAATATATATATATATATTATAATATATGACTAAAACCTTAACACCTATTTTTTTTATTATTTTATAAATATTTATAAAACTATAACAGTATCTCAATGATACTAAAATAACACCAATTCCATACTCGTACTATTTCTGCAGTATGTAGTGAGCACACACACTCAATCCCATAATGCAATGCGCTTCACCTTCCATTTCCAAAGTAACAAATGAGAAACGGATAAAAACAGCTGCAATTTGCTGCAGTACATCTCTTTCTTGACTTATTATTTGACAAAACTGACAATTTTTATATTTTATGGGGGGGGGGGGGGGGGGGGCATGAAAGACACCAGCTAAATTAAATATGCAACATATGCATTATGCAAAAACACACTGTTTTATCACTTGTTTTTTTTCTACTTGTATATTTGTGATTATATAACACTCATTATAAGTGCTTATTGGTTATTATTCGACTAGCAATAAAAAAAAACTGTTTATCATTGCCTTTGTTTAAAAAAAAATACTAGTGTAGTATTATAAATTATAATAGAGAAGAATCATCCTGCAGTCCAGACTTGTATCAGATTCTGAAGCACCAAACAGCTGTGCTCAAACAAAGCAGCATCAGTCATATTCATATTCATACAGCATTTCTCTTCACCCAGTAACCCCAACACTTTTCCACATTTAGACTGCAGATTTGCAAGAAGAGGGTTTAAGTTACATCCAGAAACAAACCTTCAGAACATATGCTGGAAATCACACTTTACAGCATGCAAAACATAAAAAGCTCCACTAATACTGCTGCAAACACATGAGGATTTATAATGCATGAAACAAAGCCAGTGCACGTGTTTGAAAGATTATTATTATCTGAGGCTGTGTGCTTGAGCAATCATTTCTCAACCACATTCAGTGCCATACTGTGATTAAACACTCGCTGAAGTGAGTACAATAAAGTAGTACAGTAAAGTGACAGCTATCCTTTAAGCATGCTAAGAACTGATTTCTTAGTTTAAAGAGAACAGTATTAAACTTTCAGAGCAGGTTCAGCTTCTCATTTAACATAAAAGCATGAAAATGTGACCTTGCATTAAATGTGCATTTTGTATCGCAGTTATTTCCTCTTGGAATATGTTCTAACATCATCTGGCAACCTCTATATTCAATGCATGAGCATGCATTTCATTTTCAAACGCGAGTAATGCAAATTCCCAATAAGAACATACAGCAAAGTCTTATTATACAGGGATATGTGAGTGACTAATGCACACAAACACGCACCGACTGCTTTAACAAAGCATAATGCGATATATTTCTCATGCACGCAGATGCATGTCATGCACACTGTTAAATGCACATTAACAGCCGCTGTTTGGTTGGCGCACCTGATCCGCCGCGTCCTCCGCCGCGCTCATCAGATCCTCGCGCGCCATCACCGATCAGCGCTGAGATAATCAGCCCAATACTAATGTCTGTCAAACACTCACAACTGTTACTGCCTGCCTAGACCTCCACCGCCGCCGTCCCACAATGCACCGCGACACTACCAAAAAAACCTCCTCTCCACGAGCGCGCGCACAGCGGCCTCCCGCGAGCCACGTATACTCAACCGCGCGCGCGCACGCATAGCGGAACAGTCTTTTTCAACAAAATATTTTTTTTTTAGTATACGTGTGAAATGCACGTTTTATTAAAACAAGCACATTATAAATTAATTGTACGTATAATAATAATAATTATTATTATACAAAATAATAATACAATGATTATTACATAAAATCCACCTAGAATAATATTAATAATATTCTTGTTAAATAAATTACATTTGATATTATTATTACTATTATTATAAAATTTTGAATTATATTCAAAAGTAGTTATTATTAGGCTACATTAATATAATACTATTATTATATTAAATTATATTTATTTTACATATAATTAACAATATTCTGAATATTATTGATCATATTATTTTTATTAAATAAACATTATTTTTAATAAATAAATTACATTTATTACAAGAATTAAATAATGACACATGCATACATACATACTACTACTAATAACTAGTATTGTAATTATATTCATATTTATTATAATAATACATATAATTCATAATAGTTATTATTTATTTATCATTAACATGTTATTAATATTAAATAAATTACATTATTATTATTAGATAAGTTAGACATTAAAAAAGTGTATACATTTCTGTAGTCTACTCAGACAAAAAAAAACGTAAAATGCAAATATTTCATTCTTATATATATATATAAAACAAGGATATTTTAATACATACCATAAACAAACTAAAAAAAACTAGAAGTAAAAAAACAACTATAAAACAGAGAATCATGTAGATTGTCCGTCCTCTCTGTAACAACACACAGGTTACAAGCTGTAACACACACACACACACACACACACACTTTAAATATTTATCTATGCTCCTTCGTATTAAAAAAAAATCCACAAAAGGGCAAAAATAAAACCGATGCATCTGTTGCATGTGTACATGTCTGTAATGTTACACAAGTAATCAACAATATCAAAGATACATGAGACAACAGCGTCTCCATATACAGTACACTCTAAAAAAATGGTGCTATATAGCACTAAAAGTGGTTCTTGGCTCGTAATCATAGGGGAACCACTTTTGGTGCTATATAGCACCATATCTTTAAAGGTGCTATACAGCACCTTTGTCAAATGGTGCTATGTAGAATCATAAGAGGTGACACATTATTGCATTGTGTTCTTTCAACAAAAATGGTGCTAAACAGCACCAACAGTGGTTCTTTGGCTCGTATAGAACCTTTAAAGGGGTTTAACAGGTTCTTTGTACGGCAGTGGTGCTATATAGCACCTTAATCACCCCAAAGAACCACTGAAGAACCATACAGGAGCTTAACAGGTTCTGTATATGGTAGCGGTGCTGTATAGCCCCTCAGTCATGCCAAAGAACCGGTGAAGCACCAAGATTTGGTGCTATACAGCACCAAAAGTGGTTCCCCTATACAAGCCAAAGAACTACTTTTAGTGCTATATAGCACCAAATCGTGTTGCTTCAGTGGTTCTTTGGCATGACTGAGGGGCTATTAAAATCTCTTTTGCAAGAGTGACCTGGCCAAGAAAGCAACAACAAATAACATAGCATGTACAAGTCTACATCATAACAACAAAACACAAATCAAAAAGCAACAACAAATAACATAGCATGTACAAGTCTACATCATAACAACAAAACACAAATCAAAGATCACAACAACAATTCACCAAAGCTTACACTTAAAGGTTAAGCCAGATATGTACATGAATGAATTGTTGCTAGTGTCTGGTGTTACATATAATGTAAATCCTAATCAATAAACCCCAACAAAAGTTGTCATTTTTGACCTCCCTCCACAAAACAGTAATTACTGGCTTTCATCATTATGTATTTCTTTCACCAGAAAAATTTTAATCTATATTTTGAGGAGGGCCCTTCAGTTGATTTAACACAGAATGAATCTACTTCACATTTTTCCATATGTTGAAATATTGATTAGTTTTGAAACAGACACAGTTGGTACATAAATATCATGTTAACACATAATATAAAGTCTTGGGGCTATACTTTCAAAATGGTCTGTATTTTATTCTTTATTACCTGGGCATGTTTGCTTCCATTGAGAGTACTGTAACTACAGTATATATATACAGTAGTCCCATCCTCACCACCAAGAACAACACACTGTTTACTTCAGTCAAATGATTCTTGAGGTGACAGTGGAAAAGATCTTCAGCTTCTAAAATTGTTGCAGTTCAAAAGATTTTATATTCTCCTTTTGTTATAAAGCATGTGGTTCAGTCATAGCATGAGTCAATTTTTAATCACAAAACATTCCCAGAGCTATGTAACATTTTTCACATTATTTTGATTACAATTGTTACGATCCCTGGTCTAGGTCAGAGTGTAACATAAATAACACAACCACGTTATCTTAATTGCTCATTTTATTTTTCTTTCCTTGTTCTCTTGTGCGTTTTCAATGCAATTGTATCTGTTTTTCTCTCTTGATGTATACAAAACAATGCATTCAAAACATAAGGAAACAAAATAATTCAGAAGCAAAATCTTCAGCAAAATCTTCAATGCCCATAATGCCACAAAACAGGAAAACACAATTCGAACAGATAACAAAATGAAAGATCTAAAATCCCTATCTGCCCATATAAACAGGAGCTAAAAAGTAATGGCCTAATGGAGAAAAAGTAATGGCCTAATGGTCTACAAAAGAAACAAGGCACTCACCCCCTACTGCTTCCCACAACAGTTAAGAAGTTACAAACATGGTCAACAAGACCTCAATGTCCTAAAAGTAAGGCTCACACAGTATCAAATATGGCAAACAAGACTCGGTTGCAACAGAAAACACACTCTGCCGCACCACATATTCACCAGCTAGCACAGTATCACAACAAACAAACATGATTTATATTGTTCTCAAAGTGCCTGCAGTGCACAGTCCAGATAATTGTATGGATAACTCCATCTGTACTCAATTTTAAGATTGCATTTATTTATTTATTTTTTTGGAATAACATACGCCGATGAATCCTCACACTAGTAATGTGCAATACGTAAGTAGGGTCAAAAAATAAAGTTATGAAATAAAATTAACGAGAACATAACTAACGTAACAAAGCACACTAACAGATATTCAGTAACATAATAAACTCGCTTCATAATCCTCAAGCTACAGCTGTAGATAAAACACTGTAGAATTAACTTAACTAAACTTGGTTGCCTCCACACAGCAAACAGAGGAAAAAGTTTAAACCGAGGAAATCCAAGTCAAGTATTTTTCTGACTACATCCACATCATCACCAACATTAATTTTAATGATGATTATATTTAAGTGACTTGAGTTAGTTGTCTAGATTACCGCTTAAATACTCAAATAGCAAAGACACGTGTGTCAGCTGTCGGCTCTTTGATGCATTGCTTTGTTCCTCTTCTGCAAGTCACTTTGGATAAAAGCGTCTGCTAAAAGCATAAATGTAGTTTAGATTTAGCAAATTTAAGATAACATTGTTTTGCTAATGTTGTTGTGTTAGTCCCCAGCGATCCAGCACAGACCACCTGAGGCCTGTTCCATAAAACAAGTTTAGCAAATAAGCCAGGCTTATTTCAGTTAGTCTGACTTATTTTGAACCAAATCAACTGAAAATAGGTCGGACTAACTTGAATAAGCCTGGCTTATTTCAGTTAGTCTCACTTATTTTGAACCAAATCAACTGAAAATAAATCAGACCAACTTGAATAAGCCTGGCTTATTTACTTAACTTGTTTTATGGAACAGGCCCCTGAGGTTTTTTTGCATGTTAGTTTGTATAACCATAACTACCATGTTTTGCCACATGATCCACTATTTTACATATAAGTGATTGTTACTGTATGAAATGCTGCCACAGAAAAATAAAATAAAAAATAAATATTAGTGCTGTCAAACGATTAATTGTGATTAATCGCATCCAAAATAAAAGTTTTTGTTTACATAATATATGTATGTGCGCTGTGTATATTTATTATGCATATATAAATACACACACATACAGTATATATTTTGAAAATATTTACACGTATATAAATTTATATTATATATATATTTAATACATAAACATAACATATTTTTTCTTAAATATATACATGCATGTGTTTGTATTTATATATACATAATAAATACACACACCACACATACATATATTATGTAAACAAAAACTTTTATTTTGGATGCTTTGACAGCACTAATATATGCATATTTTTATGCAAAATATTTTGCAAATATTATTTCAATAAAATAATTTGAGAATCCTCCTTTTTTGTCTTACAGCAGACATTTGTACAGTAAACAGTATAATTGTGCAAATACTTTAAAAGTCTGGGGGCTCCAAGGCGATTCTCATCTTGACCATATGACATTAATTATCATATCAACACTTATTAACATTTATTGACTCACTATGCTCTTATTATTTATCTTGACTTTTCTGAGCATCTTTTCTTGACTTTTCATTTGAGCATCATATTTACATTCACATTTAATCATTTAGCAGACACTTTTATCCTTACAAATGAGGAGAGCAATCAAATCAACAACAGGGACACACTATATAACTGTTGTGACAAGCCTCAGTCTAACATAATACAAGTAGCATAATACATGAGCATAATACGTGTAGCATAATACATTTTTTTAATAAATGAATAGAAAGGAATAAAATAGAGCTAGGATTTGATGAAAAACATCCGTCATCAGTCGTTTCTTGAAAATAGTGAAAGCCTCAGCAGCTCAGGTTGAGCAGGTCATTCCACCAGCATCATTATTTTTGTGAGATTTCTTCAACTGGACCAGTTTTGAGGTTTGGCATTATTATTTTGGGTAAGTAGGGAGACTGACACCACTGTTTGTTTCCACACATTTCCATTTCTTTCCATTCCTGTTTTTGGTTAGTTGGGGAAGTAAGCAAGCTTGATCTTGTCTCAGAGGCAAGGTTTTGTTGTTGTTGTCCAGCTCCTGAGTTAAACACTTGTAAATAGCCGACTTAAATATCAGACATTTATAAATAAAATTATCCACTGTGATATAGGTACTATTTCTGGTTTTGCACAAATGTCACTAGTCTCATGTTTTCCACATCGAGACCAGGGGCCTGTTTCATAAAACAAGTTTAATAAATCTGACCCTGGAGCACAAAAGCAGTCTTAAGTCGCTGGGGTATATTTGTAGCAATAGCCAACAATACATTGTATGGGTCAAAATTATCGATTTTTCTTTTATGCCAAAAATCATTAGGACATTAAGTAAAGATCATGTTCCATGAAGATATTTTGTAAATTTCCTACCGTAAATATATCAAAACTTCATTTTTGATTAGTAATATGCATTGCTAAGAACTTCATTTGGACAACTTTAAAGGTGATTTTCTCAATATTTAGATTTTTTTGCACCCTCAGATTCCAGATTTTTGCCAAATATTGTCCTATCATAACAAACCATACATCAATGGAAAGCTTATTTATTCAGCTTTCAGATGATGTACAAATCTCAATCTTCGGAAAATTGACCCTTATGACTGGTTTTGTGCTCCAGGGTCACAAATAAGCCAGGTTTATTGCAGTTAGTCTGACTTATTACCAGTTGATTTGGTTCAAAATAAGTCAGACTAACTGCATTAGCCTGGCTTATTTGGTAAACTTGTTTTATGAAACAGGCCCCAGGTTGTAACTAGCATCCATACAGAAGACTAATATATAAGCAATATTACAAAGCTCTTCATTCTAAAGGTCCTCGTTTTTTTCGTATTCGTCATCCTTTCCTATCAAAATGCTTGCTACGGATGCAAAATGCAGAAAATCGAACCCGATCCGTTTTTTTTTTTATGAAGGACGAAAGTTTCGGAGGCAGTGTGTAAATGTGATTGCCACAACGTGAGGTTGCATTTATTTTTTTACGTGCGAAAATTTCGGACTCAGTGTGCAAGTTAACCTTAACACAGTGAAACTGAAGAATCTGGATAAAGCCTAAATCCAGCATAGAGGGGCTCAGTAAATGTGGCGTGGTATGTGTGTAAGTGAATCAGTGTGTGTGTTTGTGTGTCAGAGACACTGTAGAAGGACAGCTTCCCGGCTGGCCAGTCCAGATACACTCCTACTCTATTAGAGGAGGGAGAAGGAGCAAGTAAGTTGGTTCTCTTATTGCTGTGCCAGGCAGAGTATTTGTTATCAAAGCAGATCAGACTCCAGGACATTTCATTGAGGCCAAACCTACAGTCGCTCCCAGTTCTTTGGATTTTCTTATACGTCACAGACAGTCCAGCTCCCCTCGCACTCCACTCAGCCTCCCAGTAATAGCGTTCAGATAGACTCTCTCTGCACAAAGCTTGTTCAAAGCAGTCAAATCTCTCTGGATGATCAGGATAAGGCAGCTCCTCTTCCACTCGCGTCACCTGTCTGCTCCCCTCAGACAGAGAGAGATGATTGTTTGCTGTGTTTATGTCCAGTGTGAGATTACAGGTATCTGCACACAAGGAGAGAGATTTTAATTACATCTCGTATAATCTATGACAACCCTGTATATATGTGTGTGTGTGTGTGTGTGAGAGCGTTAATAGTGTGTGTGTGTGTGTGTGTGTGTCTGAGTGTTATAGTGTGTGTGTGTGTGTCTGTGTGTTATAGTGTGTGTGTGTGTGTGTGTGTCTGAGTGTTATAGTGTGTGTGTGTGTGTCTGAGTGTTATTGTGTGTGTGTGTGTGTGTGTGTGTGTGTAAAGCAACAAAAGGACCTACATTTGTGTAGTCCTGGTGTGATTCTGAAATGTTCTCCATGGTCCAAACTACAAAGAACAGAAACACAATATTACATTTGTGCCATACTTTTTTTTTTTTTTTTTATGATTTATTACAGAACAAAGCCAACATACATGGCTTACAATAACTATATACAAACCAGGGTTTACATTTAAAAAAATTATATATATATATATATATAGGGGGTGAAATACCACATCTATACACACCTGGAACACCGACTATTTATCTTAAACTGTAATCGGTCAATCAAGTTATTGTATTAGAAAGTTTCTCAATAAATTCTGATCATGCCTTAATTGTTCTTGGTTACATTTATGCCATACTTTTGAATTGTTGACACCAATGCATGCTGTTTTTTTGTTGTTTTTTTTACTTGTTAAGAATATTTTCTAACATAAAGACAACTGTGACAAGTTGAAGTCATGACCTATAGGTCTGAGTGTGTGCATACTTTAATATAGTTTGAGGACAAAATTGATTGCAGAAATTAACTAAATCTGACAAAATATTCCTTTGGGGATATTTTGGATGTCTTTATTTGCAATAATAATAATAATAATAATAATCCTAGTTCCATATGCTAAAAGTAAAAAAAAAAACAGTCAAGTTATTTTGCATAACTTAGTTTATATAAAACACACCATCACTGCAATGCTATAATGCTACATACTTGAGTATCTCCAGTTTGCAGTTTGTATGGTTCAGTCTCTCAGAGAGCAGCTTCACTCCTGAATCTCCCGGATGATTGTAGCTCAGATCCAGCTCTCTCAGATGTGAGGGATTTGAACTCAGAGCTGAAGCCAGATAAGAACAGCCTTCCTGTGTCACCATACAGCCAGATAGTCTTTAAAGACAGACATCAAGTTGAGGTTATTAGAGTAGACACTCTACAAAGAGACAAGTGTATCAATTAAATACAAACGCCTTTCAGTACAGATTTGTAAATGGTCTGCCACTCTTCATGTGTTCATGTTTCCCTCAAAATTTCACTGAACGTGTAGATAAAAAGTACATTTTACTTCTATTTCCAATCATGATCATTTAGTGCAGATGTAATTCTCTTGGCAAGGTGAGAATGAGTTCAGTTACGTGATTATAAACAGTATCGGTAACACTTTACAATAAGGTTCATTAGTTAACAACATTAGTAAACATGAACAAAGAATGAACAATACTTCTACAGCATTTATTAATATTAATGTTAATTTCAGCATTTACTAATGCATTATTAAAATCACAAGTTGTGTTTGTTAACATTAGTTAATGCACTGTGAACTAACATGAATAAACAATGAACGACTGTATTTTCTTTAACTAACATTAACAAAGATTAATAAACTGTGTAATATATACATTATGCATTGTTTGTTCATGTTAGTTAATACATTAACTAATGTTAATAAATGACACCTTATTGTAAAGTGTTACCACAGTATCTTCCACCATCAGATTTTATATTATAAATTTCTAATAATCTCCCTCTAGTGAGGAGTGTATTAGTCCAAATAGACGGTTAAACATACTCAAAACTCAACATTAACCGTTAACAGGAGACTAGATTCTAAGCAAAATAAATATTTGCAAGGACAATTGCTAGAAACATGTAGCTGATTTGAGATGTGACAGCTCATAATTAGTACAGAGAAAACCAGGGTTCGGGCATGTTGAGACTCACAATGCCTAAGGTCATTCCAGCTCAAAAAGAAGTCTTTCCGTTTCTACATTTTGCATGTTGTTTCATTGCATGTGAATTCAGAAATAAGTGAACATGAGTTATAATGACAGTACACGTAATTAGAGAACAATAATGGGAATATGTTTTAACTTTTATTTTAATATTTGTGACCCTGGACCACAAAACCAGTCTTAAGTCGCTGGGGTATATTTGTAGCAATAGCCAAAAATACACTGTATGGGTCAAAATTATTGATTTTTCTTTTATTTTTAAAAGTCATTAGAATATTAAGTAAAGATAATGTTCCATGAAGATATTTTGTAAATTTCCTGTAAATATATCAAAACTTAATTTTTGATTAGTAATATGCATTGCTAAGAACTTCATTTGGACAACTTTAAAGGCGATTTTCTCAATATTTTGATTTTTTTTGCACCCTCAGATTCCATACTTTCAAATAGTTGTATCTCAGCCAAATATTGTACTATCCTAACAAACCATACATCAATGGAAAGCTTATGTATTCAACTTTCAGATTATGTATAAATCTCAATTTTGGAAAATTAAACATTATGACTGGTTTTGTGGTCCAGGGTCACATTTAATAAAGATTCCTAAATACCTCAGTATCTGCAGTTGACACTGAGGACTCTTCAGTCCAGCAGAGAGCAGCTTCACTCCTGAATCCCGCAGGTCATTGTTACTCAAGTCCAGCTCTCTCAGGGGACAGTCTGACGATTGTAGAGCAGAGGCCACAATTTCACAGGACTGATCAGTGATTTTGCAGTCGGAAAGACTGAAAGATAGCAAAACACATTTTTCATTGATTTTCCATTCAAATGGGACTATAGGGGGATCAGTATGACTCGTCTTCAGTGAACCCAAGACAGGCTATGTTACACCTCTCCTTGTCAAGTCACCTTTATTTATATAGTGCTTATATAAATAAAGTAGCCCCTTGTCTTGCTCCACTGGCTGCCAGCTGCTGCCTGCATCAAGTTCAAGACAGTGATGACTTGGTGTATATCTACACAACAAATTCTATACAAAACATTTTTTCACTGTATATTCCTGTCTTAACTTGTACTTTTCTAAGTGATTTTGAAACTGTTAAGCAGCACTTCTCATGTTACTAAAAGGCAAGCTACTTACACCAAAAGTTGTGTTAAGCAATATAATATCTCAAGACTCAAGTGTCACATAATTAATTGCATTGACTAGACTTTAACTCATAGAAATTCGTACTCACACAGCTTTTCTGCAGTTTCTCACAGCTGGTATCAGTCTCCTTCTCCCTTCCTCTGATGTGTTGTATTTCTTAAGGTCCAGCTCATCCAGCGCCTCCTCTGAAATCTGAAGTATGTAGGCTATGGCTGAGCAGTGTGCAGCAGACAGCTCTTTTTCTGAGTGTTTGTCTGATTTCAGAAACTCCAGGATTTCTCTTTGCAGAGTCTGATCGTTCATTTCAAGCAGACAGAGGAACAGATTGATAGATCTTTCAGCAGAAAGAGTGTTTTTCCATTCTTTGATTTTGTCCTTTATGTACTTTATGGTTTCCATTATGCTCTCTGAGCTGCTCTCTGTGTGTGTCAGTAGCCCCTGTAACAGTCTCTGATTGGACTCTAGTGAGATGCCCAGCAGAAACCGGACGAAAAGATCCATGCGTCCATTCTCATTCTTTAGAGCTTTATCCAGTACTCCTTTATGCAAATTATGAAGCAAATCAAAAACTTTCAAGGCATCAGAAGTGGTATTTACATAGGAGTAAAAGACATAAAAGGCTGCAAGAAACTCCTGAAAGCTCAGATGTATGAAGCAGTAAACCTTCCTCTGATAAATCACATATTCTTCCTTAAAGATCTCAGTGCAAATCCCAGAATACACTGAGGCCTCAGTGATGTCTATGCCGCACTCTCTCAAGTCCTCTTCATAGAACATGATATTTCCACACATCAGTTGTTTGAAAGCCAGTTCGGAAAGCTTCACAATCACTCCCCTGTTTGACTGCAGGAGTTTCTGTAGATCGCGCTCGTCTTTCTCATCATACTTCTGATTTCTTATATTTGTCTGAATAATCAAGAAGTGTATGTACATTTCAGTCAGAGTTTTGGGGATTTCCACACAGTGATCTTGTTTCATGATGTTCTGAAGCACAGTGGCTGAGATCCAGCAGAAGACTGGTATGTAGCACATGATGTGGAGGCTTCTTGCTGCTTTAATGTGTGAGATGATTCTGCTGGCTTGATCCTGATCACTGATTCTCTTCCTGAAATACTCCTCCTTCTGAGGCTCATTGAATCCTTGAATTTCTGTCAGACGGTTGATGTATCTGGAGGGGATCTGATTGGCTGCTGCTGGTCTGGAGGTGATCCAGATGAGAGCAGATGGAAGCAGATCCCCTTTGATGAGGTTTGTCATCAACACACCCAATAATGAAATCTCAGTCACATCAGAAACTCTCTCACTGTTTGAAAACTCAAGTTTAATTTTGCTTTCATCCAGACCATCAAAAATGAACACAACTTTGCATAGATCATACACCTTTGGGTCCAGATCTTGAAGTCCAGGTTGGAAGTCCAGCAGAAGCCTGTGAAGACTGTACTGATGATCTTTAATTAAGTTCAGCTCTCGAAATGTGAGCACAAACATGAAATCTACATCCTGATTGGAATTTCCCTCAGCCCAGTCCAGAATGAACTTCTGCACAGAGACGGTTTTTCCGATTCCAGCGATGCCTTTAGTAAGAACAGTCTTGATTTTGTCTTTTCTCATTCTTGTCTTCTTCTCGTAGCCTGGTTCAGGTAAGGGATCAAAAATGTCATTGCAGTTGATTGGAGTGTCTTGTAATTGTTGTGGTCTGGGCGTTTTCTCCATCTGTAAAACCTCATGTTCTTCATTCACTCCTTCTCGTTCTCCCTCGATGATGTAGAGCTGTGTGTAGATACTGTTCAGGAGGGTTTGGTTCTCTTGTAGTTTGATTCCTTCAAATAAGCTCTCATACTTCCCTTTCATGCTGGTTTTGTGTTTCTCTTTGACTCTCTGCAAGGCATCATCCAGTAGTTGGTGCGAATCCCGCTCTAGAGCTCCAGTCTCCTCCACCAGTGTGTGCAGGGCTGGCTCTGAGTAGTGCTGTCTGATGTGGGTCTCAGAGTAGAACGCAGCGCAGGTCGGACAGGATTTCACAACCCTGAGCTTTCTCTCACAGCAGGCAGCACAGAGCGCATCGGCAGCTTCAATGGAGCTATGAGCAGAACCAGCATCCCAAAAAAATGACACTAACATTATAAGTGAATCTCAGAGAATAAAAAATAATAACATGTTAACTGGCTCTCTAAAGCAGAAAAATAAGCAGCTATCTCAGGTTTATTGAGTCCTGATTATCACGATTAATAGCACCTAACTTGATTAATCACAGAAAACTGTGCCATTATTATTATTTTATTTATTTATAAAAAAAAATCCACAGCCATAGTCTTACCTAGAATTAGAGGTTCCCGCTCCATCACTGAAGACGGGAGGTTTGTGCATGGAGCCGTCACTCTTCATAGACACACAGCTAGAGACTGGAGATGCTGCTGTCTGAGTGTGGTGTCTGGAAATATTCATATGAAATATTCATATGAAATAAAGCTCTCTCTGATAAAACATGTGACCCTTGAGCACAAAAGCAGTCATAAGTAGCACAGGTATATCTGTACCAATAGCCAACAATACATTGCATGGGTCAAAATTATTAATTTTTCTTTTATGTCAAAAATCATTAGGATATTAAGTAAAGATCATGTTCCATGAAGATACTTTGTAAATTTCCTACTGTAAATATAGACATACATCAATGGAAAGCCTATTTATTCAGCTTTCAGATGATGTATAAATCTCAATTTAAAAAAATTGACCCTTATGACTGGTTTTGTGGTCCAGGGTCACATATATTATTAAGAGACTAACAGAAATTACAGGTAGAGCAGCTATAATGACTTAGTGATATTACCCCAAAAAATCATTAAAGGGAGATCTGACAGTTTTCAGTCTATAAATTAAACAGCATTCTTGCTTGTGTGCTATTTACTCCGTCCCTCCAGTTTTTCGCAATTCCGCGATCACTGAATTAAACGCAAAATCAGCAACATGTCGCATTTTTTTGTGGTCCTGCATGATTCGCCATTTCACCACAAAATAAATTGCTAAATATCTCAAAAATGTCTCACAAAAAAAAAAAAAAAAAATTATAATTACTAACTGAATTATACCTAATTTTATTGAAGTTAATGCATTATTTTCAAGATACAGATACATGCACATGTGAGTGGTGCGTGTGAAACAGCAAAAAATAAACTTTAGTCTCACATAACTGCCACAGACCAGCAAAGCAATTTCCTAATGCATTACACCAGAGTGGGGGTAAATTGTTTTGTAGACCTTATAATAAAATATGGATGACAACAGATGACAAAAAAAAAAACATCGCAAAATCCTGGGGGACTGATTACTTTACTACTACATCGTATCTTATTAATATAAAAAACAAAAATCCATTACATGGATATTTTGGCTTTCATTAACTTGAATTATAGGGATATTGTAACTGCATTCTAATAGGCTTCATCATGCAATGAATGCTTTTGGACTCTCAAGACGTGTTTTTGTTTGTTTCTGAGAGACAATCTTGAAAACGTCAGCTGGCACATTGTTAAAACAACAATTACGATATTATTGTTGACAATAAATATCACACACCCCTAATGTGAAAGCAGATTTTGTTAATATGAAGGGAAAGCATCAGGATCTAAAGGCATATCTTACCTAGAATCAGAGGTTCCCGCTCCATCACTGAAGACGGGAGGTTTGTGCATGGAGCCGTCACTCTTCAGAGACACACAGCTAGAGACTGGAGATGCTGCTGTCTGAGCGTGGTGTCTGGAAATATTCATATGAAATATTCATATGAAATAAAGCTCTCTCTGATCAAATATTATGTTAAGAGACTAACAGAACTTGCAGGTAGAGCAGCCACTTGGCTATATAAATTAAGTGTGCTCAATTTAGGGCTGTGCAATTAATTGAAAAACAGTTTTCGATTTCGGCCTCCAACGATTATGAAAATACAATAATCGAGATAAAACAATTATTGCGCCCCATTCCGCCCCTTTCCAGCAGTGCACTTTTGTTCCTCCATAAAAGCCCAATTTCACGTGCAAATCAGTCAAATCATGTATCGTGACTTTTGAAAATTGGGACCTGCTTGATTTATTGAAGTATATTAGATTTATTCATGTTTATAAAAGCGTGAAAGAGAACTTGCGCTGTTCCTCAAGGAGGATATCTATGCAACACGGACATGTAAAGTCACCTTTAGGTCAAGCTGCGCGCCTAAACGGTCAAATAAATGCAAAAATGTGTTAAAATGCGCACTTAGTGATTATTCACGTAAAACTTCGTCAGTCATGTTATAAATGAGCGTAAAGAGTTGAGAATGAAAATACATGTGTAATGGTAAATGGACATTACATTGCATGGTCACTTCCATGTTTTTCCTCAGGACCCTTACTTGCATGCGGCTGGTAACGCATTCACGCTATGGTTGAATATAGACCGGAAGCTTGTAAGTGGCCTGAGATTTAACTGGAAATAAGTAGGCTATGTCCCGTGCATAGATCCCATTGGATCCGTGCTGCTCTTAAAGTGACAGTGGGCTAATATTCCTGCTGCCGACTGTGTGCTTAATATTAATCAAACAACAAAAGACAAATTCAAAAATCACACACTGCTCGAGTGAAGGACTTTTGTAGCTTTAATAAGAAACAAAGAACGTTTAATTCTTACAGTGAAGACTATACGGTTTTATTTTATTTTACATCTGATTATTTCATTTCTGTAGTAGGCTGTTAACTGCTTGAGACTTGCATAAAACAAAACCTTTCATTTGTATATTTTTATTCTATTGTATTTGCACTGTAAAAAATCCAACTTGCGAAAAGTTCTACTAACTGATGTAAAAAAGTAGCCTGAAAAATGAATTTTTAGTAAGAAGTCGGTTTAGCTTTTTGTGTGAACTGAACAAAAATACTCTAAACATGTCGCTAGCAAAATATGTTTTGTTTACCTTATTTAGATACTCAAGTATTTGTTCACAACATATCCAAATGTTCTCCCAACTTTTCAAATCGAGTCATCCGAACAAACAATTTTACACTGAACAACATTGCACAAGTTCCCAGCATGCATTGCAGCTTGAAAACATTTTATTTTAATTATTATTAAAATATTAGCATTGTTTTAAATTTTACTTGGCTTAATTTATGCTGCTGCTGCTGTTGTCACTGTCAGTTAGCTGTCATGTGGATCAAAGTTCATATTTTTACTGATTTAATATTTGTTGATCCTCACCATGGTTGATAATCATGTGCTGAGGTACTGTATGTGCATCTCATTGCAACATTGTTTAATACATTTGTCTATTAGTATAAATGTTTGCCTTTAGTTTTAAGAGGCAAATACTGCCCATATTATGTAGAAGGCTTTGAAAATAAACATAAATCTAAAAAAAAGAGGATTATTAAAAAAGATTAGCGTTGCTAAATTGCTAAAAAAATATTTGGTTGCTGAGTGTGTCCTTTGCTTTTTTTGTTACTGACAGTTTAATTATTTTCAATAATTTTGAGGACTTTTTGTTTGTTACTAATAGTTACCTAGCCTACTCTGTGGTTTCTACAATGTAGATGTCATAGCTACCTTATTTACAGATAATATATATATTTTTTTTATATGTATCTCTATCTTTAAATAAATCACTCATATAAAGTTTTGATTATATGGCCCACTCATAATCATGTTAAATAATCGTGATTACAATATTGACCAAAATAATCGTGATTATGATATTTGCCATAATCGAGCAGCCCTAGTGTCCATATAAATAAGACAGTAACTTGGCATTTCCATAAATTGCCTTTTACCTTTGTTGTTTAGTCTACTGATACTCTGAATTGGGGTGTCCAATCCTGCTCCTGAAGGGTCACTGGGGTCAGAGTTCAGCCCCAATTAAACACACCTGAACCAGCTAATTAAGGTCTTACTAGGCATACTAGAAACTTCCAGGCTGAGGCAGATTGTAACTAAACTCTGTGGCCTTCCAGGATGAAGTTTGGACACCCCTTCTCTAAATAATACACTTGAACAGGACATGATAGCAGTGCATTTACTATCACACAAACACACTTCCCTGAGGTCAGAGGTCACCATTTCATCATTAAACGTACAAAGCTCAGCCAAACTGCAGTGAAGACAAAAATAGATATCTCGATACTATTGGAGATTTTTTGGATGACGATAAATAAACATTATTTTGCTGAGTGAGCTTTTGAGCTGGTATCTTGGTTGATTAAGGCCTAGTCTCACTGACGGCTGAAGGTCTGGGAACTTTGGCTGCTTTGAATGGCCAAGGCCCGCCCAAGAGGACATATGACTGACAGGTAAAGCAACCAATCACGTTTCGTTTTGTGGCGAGTCACGTTTCTGGGCGTGGAAATGTCGCCACAATAACAGACCGGTGTGTAAAACTCTCGGACATATTTTAAAGATTCTATGCCACGAACTTTAAATATTTCACATACTTTTGAAAATCCAGCATTTATTTGATCCTGATAAGCGCTCATCGTCACAGTTGTAAACACGACAGCTTTCTTCTTTCGTGAGAAGGTTTGGCACCACAGCATCTTTGTTTCCAGGCGGAACGTTAAAGAACGCGACACACACGTCAATCCGACGACAACTTCGAAACTCCTGAAGTGTTTCCAGCTAAGTGTGCTATATGCATCAGATGTTCAGCCAACGTTCCGTGGGCGTGACGTCTGAGGCTGAGACTAAGTAAGACTAAATTTGTCACTAAAAGCGCCAGTAAGTGGCAGCAAGTGCCTGTCTTAATGAATGATTTACTGAATCGCTCATTCAAGTGAATTGTTTTAAATGGCTGATTTATTTAGGCCCTGTCCCAAATGGAACACTTCATGTGCACTTGCGGCCGCGTGCGCGGGTTCGTTAAGTCCACGAGACCATAGGGTGTCCTATTCCTCATTTTAGCGTTCAGAAGGGTGCTTGCGAGGGCCCCTCTGCAGCCGCTATGAGCACTCGATGCGCCCTTCTGCCGAACCGGCACTGGGGCGAGCTCCACAGCAGACTTCTACCCTACAGTCAATGCGGCATTACGTCACGAAAGTGCGGACTCAGAGGAAGACCGCGAGGGTTTAGGGTGCCATTTGGGACAGGGCCTTAGAAACGAAGCAAGTGATCATCTTTACGAATCACTGACTCAAATGATTCATTCAATAACAGATTCTTTCAGGAACGACAAAGGCGCACAAATGTTCTGCTCCGACTTTGTCTGGCACTCTTTATGTTGGCGAAACATAAAATAATCAGAGAACCTTATGTGTAAAATGTAACTCACTCAATATTAATTTCTTGTTTGTTGGACTCTTTTATAAAAACAACATCACAGTCATGATCGTGCTCATGTGCTGATATTTGGGAAAACTGCATTCTTGCTTGTGTTCTGTTACTTCACTACTAAATCATATCTCATATAAAAAACAAAAACCTATAAAGGGATATTTTTTCTGTCATTAACTTGAATTATAGGGATATTGCAACTGCATTTATAATAGGCTTCAGCATGCAATGAATGCTTTTGGACTCTCAAGACGTGTTTTTGTTTGCTTTTGAGAGACAAAGCTGTGTTTCCATCCACCTATATTTTTATGCGCATTTTGGAATATCGCATAAAAAAACGCTGGATGGAAACGCCAAGATGCACATAAATTCTAAAAAAAAAAAAAATCACATTTGAGTAGGATCAATTTTTTATCTGATAAGAAAAAAATGCACATAAACTACGATGGAAACATATTTACTGGTATAACTTGACTAACTAACGGACCGATCTCGTTCACAGCATCTATATGTTGTTATGGTCGTTCTGAAATGCCTGAGGAAAGTCTGTCATCAAAGTATTTCTGAATAATTACTGTCTTACATGATTGCGTTCCCAAACAGCATCCTCCTCCTCCGAAAGTAATAACAGTATTTATTGTGTCTCGTCTGCTCGCTCTGAGGTGCAAGTAATTTATGTCATATATGAAAATTATTATATTCAGTGGCTTCTCCTATATTCTTACTGATATTTAGTGAAACAGTTTACGAGAAAGTGACGATTTTGTTCTCTTTGACTCGTTGGATGGAAACGGTGGTTTATTCGCATGTTTTATGCGATATTCCAGTTTTGCGCATAAGTTTAATTCGACTCTTTGGATGGAAACATAGCTAATGTCGAAAACGTCAGCTGGCACATTGGTTAAGATTAAGATTATTTTTATTTGTCACATACACAATTACATAGAGAGTATATAACCAGTAGTGAAATGTATTCTCTGCATTTAACCCATCCTAAGTGAACACACACCCGGAGCAGTGGGCAGCCATGTTACAGCGCCCGGGGAGCAGTTGGGGGTTCGGTGCTTTGCTCAAGGACACCTCAGTCGTGGTATTGAAGGAGGATACTCCCCCCACCAACAATCCCTGCCGGACCTGAGATTCGAACCCACAACCTTCCGCTTACAAGTCCAACTCGCTATCCATTAGGCCACGACTGCCCCAAAAACAGTCTACCCTACTTGGTAAAACAACAATTACGATATTGTTGACAATAAATATCACACACCCCTAATGTGAAGGCAGATATGAAGGGGAAAGCATCAGGATCTAAAGACATATCTTACCTAGAATCAGAGGTTCCCGCTCCATCACTGAAGACGGGAGGTTTGTGCATGGAGCCGTCACTCTTCAGAGACACACAGCTAGAGACTGGAGATGCTGCGGTCTGAGTCTGAACAGCATCCTCATCCTGTCTCTCCTCACAGCGGATCATTTCAGAGGCAGTGCCCTCCTTTTCTCTCTCATTGGCAAGTCAGTGCATCTAAAATGGAGCTTAAAGGGGGGGTACAATGCTGTTTCATGCATTCAGAGTTGTTTACACTGGTAAAGAGTTGGATTCTCATGCTAAGCATGGACAGAGTTTCAAAAAAAAAAATTGGACATATAACAGAGTATTTCTGTGCCAAAGATCTCACTTCCGGGTTCGTACAAGTTTCGGAGAGTTTTTTTCGATCGTTGTTGTTGATGACGTAAACGACAGTGGAACTCCTTATATGGGCATTTCGTCCGGAAGAACGCGCCCGTGCACGCATCGACCAGAGAGAGAGCAGCCAATCAACACGCTTCAATCGGCAGCGCTGCACGGGCCTCGCTCGGGAAGAATGTCTCTATAGAAGTGTGTTTTTGGTTGTGAGGGAAAGATAACCTTGTTCAGCTTCCCAAAAGAACCCAGCGTTACGTGAACAGTGGATATAGTTTGTTTTTCCGGGGCAGCAATGGAGTTTCTCAAGTGTTTTGTTGACGAACGTTTTATAAACAAGGCCCAATTCGACGCTGGATTTGCACATCGGTTTAATACTGAAAGATGGAGCGGTCCCAGCTATAAAAGATCCCGGTCATGATTCAGAACTGCAGATGGTGAGTGAAACGGCATCAAATGTCTGTGTTTTGTTGGCGATCGGAGCAAGTGCTCGTCACTCTTTAGCTCCGCCCACACGGCACGCCTCCAGGAGCTCGGCTTTTTTTCGGAGAGAATCGTAAATCTGTATCTTTCTTTTATAAATATGATAAAACTAAAGACTTTTTGGAGATATGAAGGATGCAGTACTACTCTATAGGTACTCAAGATTAACATGAGATTGGGTGAAACTGTGTGCGTTAGGTCCCCTTTAAAATAAGGCTCAGGCTACATTGCAAGAATGCAAGTCTGCAGTCAGAGTCAGACCCTTCTCGCATTCACGCTGAAAGCCAATGCTGCCACTCAGTGCATATACCCTCTACACAAAACAACTAAATACAGAAACGTGCAAGTAGTACAGACCAGAACAAAATACCCCAACAAAACGAAAAATTATTATTTTATTATTATTAAATTTTTTTGCCTATTGATTACCATTTGTATAACCACAGTTGTACAAATACCATGGTTAGTGTAGTAAATCCATGGTTAGGCCTAATTTGTGCATGGTTACCATGGTTTAACTACAGTAACCATTTTTTGTTTTTATTCATCCCTTACGAAAATTAACCATGGTTTCACTACAAATAAAACCAAAAAAACATGGTTACTATAGCTAAATCATGGTAACCACAAATTAACCATGGTCTTGGTACACTAACCATAGTTTAACCATGGTATTTGTAATTAAAACTATGGTTATACAAATGGTAATCAATGCGTCAAAAAACCATGGTTACTACACTTTTACTATAATAAAACCATGGTTAATTTTCGTAAGGTATTTTTTATATAACAAATGATTTATTTATTAATTAATTTTAATAGTAAAACCATACATAGGCTATGGTTAATTTTTGTAAATAAAGTTGTAATAGCCGTTTTCTTTTTTTTCTTGCGAGTTTAGTACATCTCGCAATTCTAAACAATATTGTACTACTTTGCACAATATTAGAAACAGAAAAGCTAAAAAAAAAATATGAAGCACTATATTATTTTAATTTGGTTAATTAAATGTTTTTATTTTTTCCCTGGCACAGATCTTATTCTTTTAATTTTTTTTAATTTTTTCTTTTCTTTCTCTGTATACCCTTTTTCATTTTATTTTTTTTCTACTACTGTTGTGAGATGTATATGTTTGTATTAATATGTACATAATTGCATAAAAAAAAAAAAAAAAAAACATCTCGCAATTCTGACTTTTTTTTCCAGCTACGTTCACATTGGAAAAAAAGTCAGAATTGCGAGTTTGTAAAAAGTTGCAATTATACGGTGGCTGAGAAGTGCAAAACAAATCACGATTCTGAAAACCAAATAACAATTCAGAAAACACAACAACAATCCCGAAAACATTATAACAAGTCAGAAAACACAACGACAAATCAGACAAACCGGAAGAGGTAGGTATAGTTTGAGACAGCGCCATTGGTTTGGGAATAGATTACTCACCGCTGATTGGACGAGACATCTGTCAATCAAGGTATACAGAACCAGAAGAAGAACAGCAGAGTGAACTGAAGCATCAGCTCCAGTGGCTCAGATGGTAAATCGTGTGTCATCGTCTTTTTGATGCGATCGACCAGTGGTTCGATCCCGCCCTTTGCCGTATCGCATCATAAAGGCATTTATTTTCAATAAAAATTAAGGAAATAATCAAAAGGTTGAAAATAAAGTATCGGGTAGGGTTAGGGTAGGTGTATAGAGGGCTTTATTGTACCAATAAGGTGGCATCCATTTAATAATTTGAATTAAAATTATAATTTACACTTAATACCTTATTATTGCATACTGTTTTATAATGTACTACAATACTGAAGTGCAGATAATTGCCACTATTTGCAACAAGTAGTATACATAGCAGAAAATCCTGCTATTTTAACATAGTGTAAAACCCTTCCCGATACTTTATTTTCAACTTTTTGATTATTTCCTTAATTTTTATTGAAAATAAATGCCTTTACGATGCGATACGAGATTTGAAAAGGGAGAGAAAAAAAAGTTCGGCAAAAGGTGGGATCGAACCACTGGTCGATCGCATCAAAAAGATATGACATACGATTTACCATCTGAGCCACTGGAGCTGATGCTTCAGTTCACTCTGCTGTTCTTCTTCTGGTTCGGTACACCTTGATTGACAGATGTCTCGCCCAATCAGCGGTGAGTAATCTATTCCCAAACCAATGGCGCTGTCTCAAACTATACCTACCTCTTCCGGTTTGTCTGATTTGTCGTTGTGTTTTCTGACTTGTTATAATGTTTTCGGGATTGTTGTTGTGTTTTCCGAATTGTTATTTAGTTTTTTTAGATTTGCGTTTGTAATTTGTTAATTTGTTTTCAGAATCGTGATTTGTTTTGCACTTCTCAGCCACCATACAATTACCTTTTTTAATTTTTTTATCCAGTGGCGGAAAAGTACGGTGCCCGGGAGGGCCGTCTTCGGTTCACTTAGTTTTGTGTGGCCATGACTTCTTATGTTGAGGGAACGACAAGAAGGGCTGTTTCTCAATATGCGTTCTTCAGCGATCTTGCGTCCTTGTGTTCTCGTTCTACGTCGAAGTTCAGTTCCAATTCTCAAGAACGCAAGTACAGAGGACGCCCCCGAAAATATCATCGGACATGTCCAAGTTTCTTGTGTTTTAATTATTATTTTTTTGCCTTACATGCATTACATGTATTTGATGTTCAATGTTATTGTATTTGGTTTTATACTATGCTGTTATTGTATTCTATCCTGTTTAATAAAAATAAAAATAAATAAAAAAGTACAGAGGACGCTTGAAAGTTCCCGGATGTGTTCTTGATATCGAGGATGCATCGAGTGCAGACTTGAGAGAATCGAGCCGTTAGAAATCCCAGAAGACACTGCGGCGGTGTACGGAAGAAGCCTGTAAGCTTTAAACTCGCTCTCACAAATACTTGACGGCTTTTGAAGTTGAAAGTAAACATTTATCTGTTGTTTTGCTTAATTTTAATAAAGTTATAAGACCCGGAGAAAGTCTGCATTTTTATTGGCATATTAAAATGAATCTTAACAGTTAAACATATAACGCTGTAAAATAAAACGATACAATTTAAAGTAATATCTAGTATGAAATGTTTTAATAAGTTATGACATTTGTTTGTAATGTTATGTTATTGTTCATTGGCCGCTGCTTATGTTGAGACTATGCGGTCAGTTAAGCAAGAACGCAGTACATCTCAGTTCTCACAAGCAGGGGCGGACTGGCCATCGGGAGCACCGGGAGAATTCCCAGTGGCCTGGCAGCCAATTTGGCCCGCTGCCCTACATTAATTTTTTTATTATTATTATTATTTTTTTTTATATTGTTGTTGTTGTTGTTTTTGTTGCCTGCCGAATTTACTAAAGTGATTATTTCCGAATTCGCCATTCAATAATAATATATCATGAATCGGTTAGTCTTGACTGGCAACGCGATTCGCCTCGCACACGCTCCGCGCATCCGCGCGTCCGCCAAAAGGACGCAAGACTCTGGAATGGAGTGGAAGCGTCCAGGTGGAGCAGAGAGGCAAAACTGTCCTGTTCAGGGCTTCAAGTGCAGGTCAGTTACATCTGTAAATAGACTATTGTAGTTTTATCTTTGTTTACTTAGTTAAACATTAAACTGCTAGCAAATGTTAGCAGTAGCTGTCAATTCCTGCAAACTTAACAAAAGGACATAATAACTATTGTAAAGAGAAGGAATTTAGCAGATAAATATTCACATAGTTTTATAACGGGTTTAGGAGGAGTTATGGCAGACAACAACACAACCCTTAGGAAAATTAACCGTGGTTTCCTCTTAACATCATCTGACTTACTTCAAATCACTAATCACACACTCATTACTCTCTACCTCATACTGTCAGTGTCATTTGCTAATTTGCACACAACACTTTCTGTGTCTTGATATCATATCATATCATATCTTATCTTATTTTTTATATTTATTTTATTTTTTTGTGATTGGCTGCTTCATGTCAACCATGTACAACCTGTTTGCACATTCCTCTCTGTACAGTCATGCTTATCTTAATATTTAATTCTACAGCATACTGTCATGCACATTCTTTTATATTTTATTCTTTATATCTTATTTTTTATTCATTTTATTTTATGTATACTTCCCTTGTGTTGTATTTTTCAATATTTGCACTGTCCATGGAGCGGACCCGACTCTCATTTCACTGCTGGTTATACAATCTCTGTATAGTCGTGTATGTGACAAATAAAACTTGAAACTTGAAACTTGGTTTTACTAAAAATAAAACCAAAACCATGGTTACTATAGTTAAACCATGGTAACCACAAATTAATAATGGTTTTGCTACACGATATAGTTTCACCATGGTATTTGTAGTAAAACTCTGGTTATACAAATAGAAATCAATCCACCAAAAACATGGTTACTTTTACCATAGGTCTAATAATACCATGGTTAATTTTCCTTAGGACCAAACATGACCCATGATAATGCAAAAACATTAAATTTTAAGATTTTTCTATAAAGATATATTCAAGATGTAGCTATTATTGTGCTAATTTTGACAAGATAAAACAATAATGTAATACTTATTTTTTTCTAAAATAATTGTGCAAACAAATTACAATGAAGTGGCTGTTTTGCATCAAGGTGCTGTAAAAGTGACAGGTGCAAGAAAATTAGTGAAAAAAGTAAACATACACATGCGAGACAAAGAGATGTCAGGGAATATGAAGAGACTAAAAATGAAAATGGAAGTTCTGAAGATAACCTTTCATTATTTTGCACGGCCCCAGTCTAGGAATTGAAACTTTTTTTATGCAATGATGATGATGGCCATACAAAAAAATCTTGTTTTCCGGTTTCAAAATTTGTTGTGGGTGTATGGGATGGCCTGAAATTTTGTTCCAGTCCGCCCCTGCTCACAAGGATGCTGTTCTGTGTTCTCGCGTCCTTCCGAGTTCATTCTTTCAAGGAAGCCTTGCAAGACCGGTCTCCACGAGAACACAAGTCCGTTCTTGGAATTGAGAAACATATTTTTCTCGTGGCCAGGAGTTTAATGTGTAAACAAACCTACGTGACCATAGCAACCCGGGATTATCAGATATGGATAAAACATTTTTATTAACATTAAACATTTAATTTAATATTTATTAATTATTATTATTAGGTTATATTAACTTGTTAGGGCTATATTTTTATATTTATTTCATATATAATATTTTATTATTTCCCCTTTCAATTCGTGTATCGCTTTACCTAATTAACGTTCTGTATAATTATGCTACCATATATTTTGCAAATACTACAAACGCCTGACAATTATGCCAATACTTTATGATTGTAGGCTATTTATGCCAGTGCGTGATGAATGATAAACGAGCGTGTTGTGTTTTCATTTACAAATGAATGATTCATTCCTCAACGAAACACTAGGCAGTAGGCTATAACATTAATAATTATTAATTCACAAAAAAAAAACTTAAATTCAACCTTTAAATTGCATTTCAATAGGCTATAAATTCCAGTCAGCATAATCAAAGCTTTATGTCGAGCATTTACAGTATGGTTTATTTACAAAACTGATCAGAACGTTATGTAAAGAGGTCGAAATGAAGTGAAAAAACGAATATAATAATAGGCTAATAATATACAAATATTACTGAAAAAGACGATCAGTTAATGGACACACACAGCTAGCAAGACTGTGGGATGGATAACATTTTTTCTTGTAGGTCTATTTTATTTTATGTACTTTATGTAACATTTAGACTATTTGTGATAATTTGAATGCTGGTTACATCGCGTGCAATTGCGTACAGTCCGGTTGCCTATGGTCAATATAATAATTTAATTATGTAATAATTTCTATAATAATTAATATAATAATTTCTTAATTCAAAATAAAATATTAATGAATCCCCGATAATCCCGGGTTGCTATGGTCACCACGGTTTGTTTACACATTAAACTCGTGGCCACGAGAAAAATATGTCGTTCCCTCAACATAACATCTCGAGGCCACGACATAATATCATTAATATCTCGTGGCCACGACAAAACTAAGTGAACCGGTGTCCTGACATTTTATCCTACCCGTCAGATTGTCCTACCATGGCTTACAGCGCATGCGCACATCGATATTGCGTCATTTTTTTCACGCTGAACAACACGCACATAATTTTTTACTACTCGCGCGTGGATTTCTTCATGTAAGGTAAGTTTTTGACTATTTCTGTTAGTTTTATTATACCAAGACAGCTAGCAGTAATGAGAACTGTTTAATGTCACATTACGTAGCCAGCTAGCACCAGGGATCATCTTTCTTAGCATTTTTCATTGAAAAGTAAGGCTATATGATAATCTGATTAGTGAACCATTTTAAAAAAATTTGATGTAAAATATACTTACTCTGTTATAGTTACACTGTAAAAAAATTTATAATAATAATAAGTTGACCTAACAAAAAAATAAATAAATCAGAATCAGCTTTATTCGCGAAGTGTGCGCAAACACACGGGGAATTTGTTGTGGTTTTTAAGAATAAGGCAACTCAACTTGTTAAGTTAACTCAACTAGCAACCGACAACTTAAAAACTGAATAAAAGTCAGTCTACTGAGTGTTAAAAGATCTGTTAGAGCAACCAAACATTTTTTTTTAAAGGTATGGAAGATAAGTGGGAATCACTGTATAATCTCCTGTCAGTGGGATCATACCCATCATAGAAAAGGGCTTCCATATAATACATATTATTGTATATAATGTGATGATAGGTGCTCTCCGTTCATCGTTTCTATCATGTTTCTATCTAAGCCAGGCTGTTGTCCCCACATGCTTCAAAGCTACCACCATCATTCCAGTCCCGAAGAAGTCATCTCCATCCTGCTTCAATGACTACCGTACAGTAGCACTCACTCCTATTCTCATGAAGTGCTTTGAACGGTTAGTCATGCAGCACATCAAGTCTGTCCTCCCCCCCTCCCTGGACCCCTTCCAGTTTGCATATAGGTCCAATCGCTCGACCGATGATGCCATCGCCACTGCCCTCCACCCAGCCCTCACACACCTAGACAAAACGGACACGTATGTCAGATTGCTGTTCATAGACTTCAGTTCAGCATTCAACACAATCATCCCTCAACAGCTCATCCATAAACTGGTCCAGCTGGGGCTCAATACGTCGCTGTGCAACTGGCTGTTGGACTTTCTGACCAGGAGACCTCAGGCAGTACGTGTCGGCAGTAACACATCCAGCACCATCACACTGAACACAGGGGCCCCCCAAGGATGTGTGCTGAGCCCCCTCCTCTTCACTCTGCTGACCCACGACTGCACACCGTCACACAACTCCAACCGCTTCATTAAATTTGCGGATGACACGACTGTGGTGGGTCTCATCAGCAACAGAGATGAGACAAACTACAGGAGCGAGGTGAGCCGCCTGGCCGGGTGGTGCAGTGACAACAATCTCTCTCTGAATGTGGAGAAGACGAAGGAGATTGTCGTTGACTTCAGGAGAGTGCACTCTCTGAATGCTCCTCTGACCATCAATGGTGCGACCGTGGAGAGAGTGAGCAGCACCAAGTTCCTGGGTGTACACATCACAGAGGACCTCTCCTGGACCAACAACACTGCAGCACTAGCCAAGAAAGCACAACAGCGTCTCTACTTCCTCCGCAAACTAAGAAGAGCCAGAGCCCCGGCCCCCATCATGTGCACCTTCTACAGAGGCACCATCGAGAGCATTCTGACTAGCTGCATCACTGTGTGGTATGGCGCCTGCAACGCGCCCTGCCGCAAGTCCCTTCAACGGATAGTGAGAGCAGCTGAGAAGATCGTTGGTGTCTCTCTCCCCTCCCTCCAGGACATTTACAACACCCGTCTCACCCGTAAAGCCCTCAGCATTGCAGGTGATCCCACCCACCTGACACATAGCTTCTTCAGTCTGCTACCATCAGGGAGGAGACTGAGGAGTCTCCAAGCCAGGACAAACAGACTGAAAGACAGCTTCATCCACCAGGCTGTCAGGAAGCTGAACTCCCTCCCGTCCTTGCCCCCCCCTCCCCTCTCTTACCCCACGAATCACTGAACTCGGACCCCCACCCCACCACCACCACCACCACCACCCACACGAACACACACTCACACTCACACACACACACACTCACACTGAGACAAGCACCGGTCACTTGTACAGCATTGGACTGACCTCATTCATTCAACTACCTCGTCTGACAGTCTGAATAAAAAAGACTGCTCCTTGTCACTTTAAATAGTCTTGATATGCTCTTTGCACTACACCATCTATATTCTGCACTGTCTGTTTGTTTGTTTATCTCACTGATTTGCACTATCTGCCATGTGCCCTATGCCACTTTATCCATTTTTTTTTATATTATTATTTTTATTTTCTTTATTTAATGTTTTATTTTTTTTCCTACATGTCCTTATTTGTATATTTGTAATAGTTGCATTTTTGTGTATGTATGTGTGTGCATGTATGTATGTATGTATATATATATATATATATATATATATATATATATATATATATATATATGTATGTGTGTGTGTGTGTGTATGTGTATATATATATATATATATTGATTTGTACTTATCTGTATTTGTGCGTTCTACTGTTAGTGTTTAGTGTTATCTGTATGCACCAGGGAGTAAGAGAGTAACAAAATTTAAATTCTCTGTATGTATGTACGGTACATGTGGCAGAATTGACAATAAAGCAGACTTTGACTTTGATGTATCGGTGCAGTAACTGAGCGATTCTCTTCGACAGATAACGTTAGATAGAGGATTCTGTGTTTGAACTCAACGAATCTTATGAGCATTGCGGTGTTCATAACAAATGTCGCGGTTCATTTATAAATTCGTAAAACCTGAGCTACTTCAGGCTGTGGAAACACAAACCGGTTCCTATGAGGAGCTACGCTTGTTTGTTTGCTGCTGCACGCCATTATCAGCATATTTCTGCAGATATGTACAGGTCAAAATATATGAGGTCTCCTTACCTGTGGCGCGTTCAGGCTCAGACCGGTGCGCTACGGTTTCTGGGTTGAACGACATGTTTCCTGGAAACCGTGTGCAACGGTTTGAGACACGTTCTCTTGTTTGGTGGGTGTGTCAGAAATGTCAGCCAATCAGCAGCAACATGAATATAAACCACATGGTGTTAAAGAGACAGCGCACAATGGGTCCAAGTGAAGTCGTTTACAAATGTGTCTGCTGCAGCTATACACAACAATAGAAGACATGTTTGTCGTTTTTATAGTAACAGCATATCAACATGATGATGATGAATCTGTAAGTAAATGTAATTAACATCAAAATAAATTCACAAGAGCAAGTATATTGTTTGCACATGTTTATTTACATTAAACGCAAAATAAGTGAAATAGAGCACAAATATAGATCTAGAACTTCTTTAAGTCTGTCTAAATATCATATAGTGATTGCAATGTCTTCTGGTCCATATCCTTTCCTTAGGAAGGTGTGCTAGACACTGATTTATGTAACATAAAAATACTATACATATTTATATATTTTGCTATTGTATTGTGGAGTGACACTTTCATAAACTTTTTATGCTCCTTATATAATGGTAAATACAATATCATAGCACAACAACAGTGATCAGCAATAATGATAAGCCTAATACTCAATAAAAATAAGGTCATATGTGACCCTGGAGCACAAAACCAGTAATAAGGGTACATTTGGGTCATAAGGGTACACACACACACACAACACACAAGATGAAATAAATCATCTTTCCATTGATGTATGGTTTGTTATGATAGGACAATATTTGGCTGAGATACAACTATTTGTAAATCTGGAATCTGAGGGAGCAAAAAAATCTAAATATTGAGAAAATCACCTTTAAAGTTGTTCAAATGAAGTTCTTAGCAATGTATATTACTAATCAAAAATTAAGTTTTGATATATTTACGGTAGGAAATTTATAAAATATCTTCATGGAACATGATCTTTACTTAATATCCTAATGATTTTTGGTATAAAAAAAAATCAATAATTTTGACCCATACAATGTATTTTTGGCTATTGCTATACTTAAAGACTGGTTTTGTGCTCCAGGGTCACATATACTGTAGGTCTCGGAGGTAAGAAGTGGATTATCCTTCACTTGAAATGTTGGTCTTTTCATCCTGAAATGTGAGGCAAATGTTGGATCACAATAATTAACCACAGTTTCCACAAATCCCTTATTCACTCGATTGGGATGTTCTCTTTTATTCTGGACACAAGGGCAGTGACTGTAACATTGAGTGTATTTTTCAGTATTAAACACGTATTTATATTGATTTCATCAGACTCCAAAAATTCTTCAAAAAGAGCACAAAGAATGGCCAGAATTATGTAGATTGTCCGTCCTCTCTGTAACGGCACACAGGATCATTTACCCCATCAGGCTGAGCTGTACCACACACACACACACACACAACACACACACACACACACCACACAACACACAAACAACACACACACACACACCACACAAACAACACACACCACACAAACAACACACACAACAACAACAAGTTTCAAGTTTCAAGTTTCATTTGTCACATACACGACTATACAGAGATTGTATAACCAGCAGTGAAATGAGAGTCGGGTCCGCTCCATGGACAGTGCAAATATTGAAAAAACAACACAAGGGAAGTATGCATAAAATAAAATGAATAAAAAATAAGATATAAAGAATAAAATATAAAATATAAAAGAATGTGCATGACAGTATGCTGTAGAATTAAATATTAAGATAAGCATGACTGTACAGAGAGGAATGTGCAACAGGTTATACATGGTTGACATGAAGCAGCCAATCACAAAAAAATAAAATAAATATAAAAATAAGATAAGATATGTTACAAGACACAGAAAGTGTTGTGTGCAAGTGTGCAAATGAGCAAATGACACTGACAGTTATGAGGTAGAGAGTAATGAGTGTGTGATTAGTGATTTGAAGTAAGTCAGATGATGTTAAGAGGCTGAGTTTGAGTTCAGGAGCCTGATGGCCTGGGGGAAGAAACTCCTCCTAAGTCTCTCAGTTTTTGTCATCAGGCTGCGGAAGCGCTTACCAGATGGCAGCATAGTGAAGAGACAGTTTCCAGGGTGATTTGAGTCCTTAATGATTTTGACAGCTCTGCCTCTGCAGCGTTTGAGGTAGATGTCCTGCAGAGAGGGGAGAGCAGACCCAGAGATACGCTCAGCTAAGCGCACAACTCTCTGCAAGGCTTTGCAATCTTGGCTGGAGCTGTTTCCATACCACACTGAGATGCACTGAGTCAATACACTTTCTATGGCCCCTGCATAGAAAGTTTTCAGGATTGTTGGTGAGACCCTGAATTTCCTCAGCTGTCGCAGATGGTACAGTCTTTGCCTGGCTTTCTTAACCTGTGTTTGGATGTGTGTAGTCCAAGTCAGGTCCTCGGAGATGTTTACACCGAGGTACTTGAAGCTGCTAACTCTCTCCACAGGGGTCCCGCTGATCATAAGAGGAGTGTAGGGCCGCAGGTGTCTCTTTCTGAAGTCCACAATCAGCTCTTTAGTTTTGCTCACGTTCAGAGAGAGATAGTTGTCCTGGCACCATGATGTTAGTCTCTCCACCTCATCCAAGTATGCGGTCTCATCATTGTTGGAAATGATGAGACCGCAATGATGAGACCAACATGATGAGACCAACAACACACAACACAACACAACACACACACATACAACACACAACACAACACACAATACACAACTTACAAACAACACACAACACACACACACACACACACACACACACACACACACAACACACAATACAACACAAACAACACACCACACCACACACCACCACCACAACAACAACAACAACAACAACACAACACACCACACACACATACAACACACAACACAACACAACAACACACCACACACAACAACACAACACACAACACACACAACACACCACACCACAACACACACACACAACAACACAACCACACACACAACACAAACACAACACACACACAACAACACAACCACACACACAACACAAACACAACACACACACAACAACACAACCACACACACAACACAAACACAACACACACACACACACACACACAACAACACAACACACACTTTAAATATTTATCTATGCTGCCTCATACTACTGTACAAAGACAATTTTTTCTTATTCCGCTGGCTCCACACAAAGACAATAAAAGGGCAAAAATATAACAGATAATCTGTTGCATGAGCACGTGACTGTAATTATACACAAGTAATGAGGATACGAACACAACAACATCTCCACGTACTGTACTGTTCCACTGATGTCCAGTGTAAAATCCTGAAGCAGCTGAGCACTGCTGTAGAAGTATGAAATATTACACATACTCATGAAGGAAACACAGTGAGAGTGTGTGTTACATGTGACCTCTGCGCTTCAGTCTTACATTTCATGAATACGGTCAAACAGCTTTCAGATGAATGCTAAAGCAGTGAGATCTGCAGCATTTGAGCGTCAGTATGACGGACGCCAGCAGAAGAGCAGCTTGAGAACCGAGAGCGACGCTTCTGAAGCAGACGGACCTGAACACACAACACAAACACACACCAATCAGTCAGAAATTAACACTTTTACTCATCAAGGATGCATTCAATTGATCAAAGCAGACATTTATAATGCAACAAAAGATTTCTATTTCATATAAATGTTGTTATTTTGAACTTTCTATTCATCTGTTAATCCTGAAAAATAAAATGTATCCACAAAAATATTGTGCAGCACGACTGTTTTTAACATTGATAATAATCAGAAATGTTTCTTGAGCAGTAAATCAGCATATTATTATGATTTCTGAAGATCATGTGACACTGAAGACTGAAGTAATGATGCTGAAAATACAGCTTTGATCACAGAAATAAATTACAGTTTAACACATTCACAGAGAATTTAAATTATAATAATATAGAATGAAATATTATTTAATAGAAATTGAAATATTTCACAATTTGTACTATTTTTGATCAAATAAATGCAGCCTTGTTGAGCAGAGGAGACTTCTTTCAATCTTTCTTCACATACACTTCATGTAGTGTACATAAAATATATAAAATGGCGCAATTAATAATTAAGACATCGATTTAACATCATGCAAAATCAGTATTTTTTCAATAAATATGGCATTTAGGAGGAAGTGCTTCAGCATCACATTTACATTTAGTCATTTAGCAGATGCTTTTATCCAAAGCGACTTACAAATGATGATATAGAAGCAATCAAAATCAATAAAAGAGCAATGTGCTATAACAATCTCAGTTAGTTTAACATAGTACACGTAGCAAGGTTTTTTTAAATTATATAATAAATAAAAAGAAAACAGATAGAATAGAGCAAGCTAGTGTTAGAGGCCTTTTTGCTTTTGTTAATTGTATAATAAATAAAAAGCATCACACATGATAAACACACATGCATGAGAAAAGAGAGAGAAGAATTGTTTTTAAAAAAAGAAAAGAAAAAATGCAAGCCAGCTATTGCCAGCTGTAGTAGTCATATTAGCAGATCTTTTCATAATCTGTCAGATAGATTATTGTGATATTTGTGTGTGTGACCTGTGGTCAGTGTAACAGCATCACTCATGTCTGATCTCAGCGGGTCCGGTCTGGTCCGGTCCGGTCTGGTCTGGTTTCTCCTCTGCAGCTGTAATTGCCCGTGTGAGACGCGTCTGATGTGACAGTGATATCTCTCAGTGTGAACAGGAACGACTGAAGCGTCTTTAAACCAGATGAACGTCCATTCAGTGTTTCCACTGGGCTGAACGTCACAGGTCAGAGTCGCAGTGTTTCCAGTGACCGTCACACTCACGAACGCCTTCGGTCTCTCTGGAGAAACACACAACATACTGATCAAATACACAAATCTACAGAATTACTTCATCTCATATACAGTATATATGACTGCATATGATCATCTCATACACACACACACACATTATATCTATCTATCTATCTATATATGATTGCATATGATCATCTCATACACACACACACACACACATTATATCTATCTATCTATCTATATATGATTGCATATGATCATCTCATACACACACACACACACACATTATATCTATCTATCTATCTATATATGATTGCGTATGATCATCTCATACACACACACACACACATTATATCTATCTATCTATGATTGCATATGATCATCTCATACACACACACACACATTATATCTATCTATCTATCTATCTATATATATATATATATATGATTGCATATGATCATCTCATACACACACACACACACACATTATATCTATCTATCTATATATGATTGCATATGATCATCTCATACACACACACATTATATCTATCTATATATATATGATTGCATATGATCATCTCATACACACACACACACATTATATCTATCTATCTATCTATCTATATATATATAGTTTCCCCCATGATGGAGTAATTATCATGTTAAAAATTCACAAAAAATATGAAAATGTGCATGCAAATCTCTTTCTATATGCGTGCGTGCGAAATGGTATATATATATATATATTAAACATTTATATTTTTAGATAGATAGACAATATAGATATATATGCATATATATTCTCTGAATTACAGCATTTAATATTTCAATTTTTAATATTTTTATATCATGGTAGTATATATATATATTTTATATTTTAGTTTTTTTCTTCATTTTTCTACAAATGTAAATAATGTATGCTTTGGCAAGTTAAAATTAAGTTCTATTTGAAATGAATATATACACATATACTCTTAAAAATAAAGGAGCTTCATGATGCCACAGAAGAACCTTTTTTGTCTAAATGGTTCCATAAAGAACCTTCAACATCTGTTTCACAAAAGCTTCTTTGTGGTGAAAGAAGGTTCTTCAGATTATAAAGTGATGGTTCTTTAAAGAACCTTTGACTGAATGGTTCTTTGTGGAACCAAAAATGGTTCTTCTATGGCATCGCTTGAAGAACCTTTTGAAGCACCTTTATTTATATATATATATATATATATTATTTTTTTTTAAGTAACTTTGATGATTTTTTTTTAAATGGATGCAGTTTTAGTTAACAACTTTAACGCTGTTTAACAGTGTTGTCCGGTCAGATGAATGTTTCCGGTCACTCACGGATGACGGTGAGATTGACAGCATTACTCCAGAAGGAGAATCGTGGCCAGTGTTCGAAGGACCCGTAACATCTGTACGTGCGGCTGTGTGACTTCTGAACATCTTGAATGATGAACTGGTTGTGTTGAGATCGATGAACTTCAGCAGCATCACAGAACCATGTGAAGGTCACATTGAGCTCCAGCAGGACACAGGTGAGGATCACGGAGCCGCCGAGGAACGTCAGGGGCCCGTCAGGGGCCACGCTCAGCACCGGCTTCAGATTCTCTGAGAACAACAGTATGTTTTGAGGCAAAAAAGTATGTTTTGAACAGTGAAACACAATTAAATATTTTAAATCAAAAACATTTAGTTTTAACCTTCACAAAATATACTTCAAAATGCATTTCAGGGGCAAGAAAATACATTTCCAATCATACAGACATACATTTAATCTGAATGGAAATGTGGATGGAATACACATTTTTAAAGTATTTTTTCTGTAAAGTATCTTTCTTGATAAATTTTTGATGAAAGTTTTTCTTCAAATGTGAAATGTGATTGTATTTTTGTGAACTGAAATATATGGAGGGCAATATATTTTGTAAGACTTTTAAAAATATATGTTCATAAATATTTACAAATATGGCCAAAAGAAAACATTTGTATAAATGTGTTTTGGACATTTTTATTTTTTATGGGATGACTTGTAACTAAAGTGGTTTTAGAACCAACTGCAGTGTTATTTTAGTAGTGTATTTATTATTAGTTTGAATTATTTTTTTTATCTTAACTTTTATTTTAATTAGTTTTTAATTTTTTAAAATATTACTACGTGGTCTATTATTTTTTGTTTAAATTTTAGCTTATTTTAATACATAAATTTACCTAAATGAAAATGAGCCAAATTAAAATAAATACATTATATTTTATTTCAAGTAACAAAAAAGTTTAATGTTTTAGTTTACTATAATAACCCTGCAAATGAGACATGAAAGCAGAAGAATCTCACTCACCTTGTGTTTGTCCTGAACAGACGTGTGAAATTAAAGAGAGGAAAAACTCATGAATGTCGACAAAATCAACCTGAGCATCTCAATATCTGTCTGCGATTCAGAAAATATGGATCTAAACAAACAATGAATTCCCACTTTAACTGTAATCCAGGCTTCATTATGTCAATCACGCATATAAAGCAGCATTATTAGACAAACTTACAGAGCAATAGATGAAGTGACCTGAGCTCCATATTGACAGATGATTCAATAATACAGTGTGTTAATGTGACACTGAGCTTCACAGAAAACAGCCGTTCAAAACTGCAAACTCAAGTACCTTTTACCCAGGAACAGGAAAAGGAAGTACAAAAATATTGCATGTTGCTGGGATGAACAAATTATACACGAACTTTGGCCGAAGTGAACAGCACACACATTTCCCCATAAACTAGTTTATATTAATGCACGCAAATTCTACAAAACTAGTTTTTACTCAGATTTTGTTCTTAATGGCAGAGAAACATGTTCTGCAAGAGATTCAGGTGTTAGACAGCATCACAGTTCTGACTCTATAGATTATAATGGCAACACTTTATGATTAATAGTTCAGCACATTAGTTAACTATGAGCAATACCTCTAATGTTAGTTTCAACACTTAATACTTTATTAAAATCTGAAGTTGCATCTGCTAAAATTAAGGAACTCAAGTTAACGTACTAACTATAAACAGTTTGGCTTTTTGTTAACTAACATTACTCTCAAAAATATTTAGATCTAAATAAGATTTATGTATTTGAATCGCATATAAAATTTAAAACAACTAAAAATGACAAACACTACACAATTACTAAACCTAACAAATTAAAAAATATTTTTTTTTTTACATGATTAATAAAACTATAGTAGTATCTCACTGACAGTAAAATAAGACTGCTATGATGTAAATCTGTGTTAAGAGTGCTGTCAAACACAGTCACAGGCATCTTTACGTATGAAGATCCCTTTATTCGGATCCAGAAACGACGACAGTGAAAACAGTTTCCATGAGTTACAAACTTTATTATTTTCCATTGACTTTGCCAACATGTTTAAAACCCTTCTTCTTGTTCTTCTTAAACTTCTTAGTAAATCCAACAGACTGAACCTGAAAAATGAGAGGGAAGTTACACATTAAAGCCTAAAAACATGATGTTTCTCACCACGTGCAGTTAACTTAGGCAAGGCAAGTTCATTTATAGTCTTAGTCTTTTATTTATATAGCACCATATAATTACAATGTTCATTGTCCAAGGTGCTTTACAATTCAAAGATAAAACTAAATACCAACACAAAGAAACCAATATAACCCTTAAACACAGTTAAAAGAAGAAAAAACAAAAGGCCACATATATACACATTATTTAAAAGCAAGAGAGAAAATGTAGTCTAAGTTTATGCTTGAAAATGGACAATGTGGGTGCGGATCTAATGTGTTGTGGTAAGCTATTCCAAAGATTGGGACCGGCTACCTCAAACGCTCTATCACCCCTATGTTTAAGTCTAGATCTTGGCACCTTTAGTTGAATTTGATTCGCTGACCTAAGCAATCTGGAGGGCTGATGAAATAAGGTCAGAAAGGTATGTAGGAGCTTACTTATGAATAGACTGATAAACAAATATAAGTACTTTAAAATCAATCCTATATCTTACAGGCAGCCAATGGAGGGAGGCAAGTATTGACAATATGCTCCCGCGTCAATAACCTCACAGCAGAGTTCTGTACTAACTGCAAACGTGAAAAGACAGAATGACTAAGACCAAGATAAAGTGAATTACAATAGTCCAGCCGTGATACAATTAAAGCTTTTGTGTCCATAAAATTAAGAAATGACTTGATTTTTGAGATTTGACGAAGATGGAAAAAGCAAGACCTAACAATTGAATTAACGTGCTTATTCATTTTAAGGTGACTATCTGTAATATAGCCCAAATTTTTAACATGTGGTTTCAGATCACTTAAATTGAGAGACCTTTGCTTTTAAAGTGACTGAGGAGGATGCTGGACCAAACACAATAATCTCAGTTTTCGATTCATTAAGGTACAAGAAATTTGTAGACAACCAATAGGTTAAGTCTTTCAAACAGGCTGCCAAGACCTCGAAATCATTTATATGTCCTTTCTTTTTTTTTTTTTTTTAAATGGTAAGTAGATTTGAATATCATCTGCAAAGCAATGGAAGGAAATTCCATGTTTCCTAAAAATATTCCCCAACGGAAGCATATAAAGAGAAAATAAAATGGGAGCAAGAATAGAACCTTGTGGGACTCCACAGGTAAGCTTGGCTACAGATGAAGTGTGGTTTGCAATATTAACTGCACAACATCTGTTATGCAAGTAAGATGCAAACCATTTCAGAACATTACCCCATAGACCCACATAGTGCTCTAGACAAGAAATGAGAATGGAATGATTAACTGTATCAAACGCTGCTGTTAGGTCTAAAAGTACTAAGATAACAGAATTTCCAGAGTCTGTAGAGGTGAGTACATCATTACAAACTTTCAAAAGAGAGAGTTTCAGTACTATGGCGCACTCTAAAACCTGATGGAAATGCATCCAAAATTGAATATAGCACATTTATTTATAGCACGTCACATACAGTGGTAATTCAAAGTGCTTTACATAAATAGAAATAAAGCTAAAATAAATGTTATAATGACTAATGAATTAAAACATTTAAGAATAAAAAATGAGCATACCTAAAATACAGTGAAATCATTCATGTATAGTGTAAAACTGCTATGAAACTAGTGTACCCTATTGAACGGTCTCTCCCGTTGCATTTGAATGCATATGGGGAAAACTCCTGTTTTACTCCGTACTGAAGCCTGATTTGTTCACGTTTGTGTAGCTGCACAAACCAATGGTGCTTCAGCCCGCCAGAATGGGTGGAGCCAACCGCTATATAAGTCAGCTCAGAGTGCCATTTCATCAGAATCTTCTCCTTCAGCCAACGAGGATCATCTCTTTGCTGACTCTGCAAGGAAGCTGAAGAAGCAGCAGCCAAGGAAAAAGCTCCAGCTCTTCTTGCTGCCATTGAAGAGCCCCCGGCAGAGAAGGATTTCCCTGCGGCCATCCAGCGCGTTGAAAGAGCAAATTTTCTGAGCAAATTTCCTAGAGCAAATTCAGCGAGTTGTTGCAAATGTCGCGCCGTGAGTGTGGCTCGTTCAAGGAGCCCTTTTTCAATTTTCACATAGCACAGACGCGGGCCGGGCTTTGGGCCTGTTTTGGGCTTCTCCTTTTTATATTTTAGATATCCATCAATTATGGCGATGAAAAAGATTTGCCGCGCTGATGGAAACACCACAAGACCGCAACTGTCAAGACCGCCAGCAGCAGCGAGCATGAGTGCCTTCAGCGCAGCTGTAAGAGTTCCGCGTGCAAACGCTAAAGTTTGCCGCAAAACCCAGCAAAAGTAATTACCATGAATACGTCGGGGGAAAATAGTAAAGAGATATTTGAATGATTATTATTAAACTAGTGTTATACGAGTTAGTTTTGCAAAGATGAAGTTGACGATCCTGACTCGCCATCTCCTCATTGGATGCACCTTTAGAGAGAAATGCATCTTTACGGATTGCATAATGAAAGTTTTTGTTTTCATTTGAATTATTTTGTTTTAAAGTAGCTTTCCTTAGATATATTTATCATTTCTGTGAGTCAAGTATTCGCTGAGTTTTGGTTCATCATTGTGAAGCGCTCCTGTTCAAGACCGAGACGGTAGAAAGCGGATCCTTTTTGTTTTCTTTATTTTATAAAAGCACATTGTTTTGTTGATATTGTGAGTGCACATTACAGTTCCGAATGATGTATTACTCTTACCTTTATGAGCAAAAATGACGGTGGTTGTTTCCACATCACGCTGGCGCCTCTGTCCTGCAAAATGCGCTTTAGTTTCCACTCTTCGCACAAACGATTAAGCACCTAATAGCGCACATTTATCTAGGTTAAACGTTTAAACTAACATTGTGATATGCTTGAACTGTTTTATATCTATAGATTTTAATTTAGGCAAGTCGTGATGATTTGAGAAATGGTTATTAGTATAGCATAGACCCCCATCACAGTCCGTTCTTGAGATTTGCCTTCGAAGGAGTGGCCTATCATCATTATGAAGTCCTACCGTTTGGACTGTCTCTGGCCCTGCACACTTTTACGAAGTGCATAGATGCGTCTCTTTCCTTTCTGAGACAGATGGGAAACCGCATATTAAACTACCTCGACGATTGGCTGGTTCTAGCCAGATCAGAACGGGAATTGGTCGCTTACAGAGAGCTGTTGCTCAGTCACTTAGAGTGCCTTGGGTTGATGATCAACCCACAGAAGAGTCATTTGTTACCCAGACAGCAGGCTGTCTTTCTGGGAACGATCTTAGACTCTGCCCAAATGCGGGCATGGATTATGCCGGAACGATTCCCGATTATTCAGCAGTTAGCGGCATCTCTAAAACTGGGGACGGTACGTCCCTTGAAGGTTTTTCAGAGGTTACTTGGCCTCATGGCGCCCGCCTCCTCTGTAATACCTCTAGGCCTGCTCCACATGCGGCCTCTTTAATTCTGGCTCAAAGCCCATGTTCCATCCCATGCCTGGCACCTGGGACGGTTTTGCATCAGGGTAAACCATCGCTGTGTCAGAGCTGTGGCCCCCTGGACAACCTCTTGCCTGTTTCAAGTGGGCGTGGGGTTGGGACTGCCCTCTGTGAGGGTATTGAGTGTGTATCTGGAGCACACCATCCTGATCAGACAGTCAGAGTAGCTCTTCGTTTGCTTCGGAGGCCACCACAAAGGGCTGCCGAACACAAAGCAAAGACTCTCCCGCTGGATAGTGGATACAATAGCCTTGGCTTACGCCTCAGAAGGCTTACAATGCCCCATAGGTGTGAGGGCCCACTCCACAAGAGGAATGGCCTCCTCCTGGGCGTGGTCAAGCGGGATTTCTATTAGTGACATTTGTGCGGCCGCCGGCTGTTTGTCGCCGTCCACATTTGCCAGATTTCACAATTTGGACGTCCCTGCCCTGCAGGCACGGATTCTTTCTGTTTAACTGCCATTCTTCCCCCTTTGGGAGAAGCTGGTCATATTTGTGGCTCTCAGCTATTAGCTTGGGGCACAATGTGCTCATGGTCTTAGGAGAGCTCTGAGACCGGGCTCGAAGAGCAGACAGTTCTGTATCTACTCATAGCACGGCATGATTGGATGTGTTCCCCATATGCGTTCAAACGCAACGGGAGAGACCATTCGATAGGAAAAGCTCTGGTTACTAACGTAACCTCGGTTCCCTGAGATAAGGGAACGAGCGTTAAGTCACTTGCCACGCTATAAGCTGCACGTGAATCGATGACTGTCGTTTCAGTCGAATGATTCTGATGAAATGGCGCTCTGAGCTGACTTACATAGTGGTCCTTTTTGGCGGGCTAAGGCGCCATTGAACAAATCAGTCTTCAGTACAGAGTAAAACAGGAGTTTTCTTCATATGCGTTCAACGCAACACTCGTCCCCTTATCTCAGGGAACCAAGGTTACATCAGTAACAGGAGCATTATTTTTGAATAATTGAGATATGACTGTAGTTTCTGCTAATATTATAAATTAGTTTTTATATTTTTCAGTTTTCACTTAATTTGAATAAATTTAGTTTAATTTTATTAGCCTGTTTGATATGTATATTTAGTTTTTATTAATTTCTATTTTAGTTTTTAGTTATTTTAGCACATCAAGTTAATCTAAAATGAGAAATGTTGTTTTGGCAAGTAGCTGAAATAAGTTTTTTTTATTAAGTAATTTTTGTTAATGTTTTAGTCAATTATAATAACACTGATATGTGACACTGTGAATTAACTGCATGCAAATCAAATATTGATGCACATTTTTAATGATTAAACTGTCTTTTAACTTTCATTATCACAGCAAACGTAATTCAGTCACGCTCACCTTTTTGCGTTTCTGCATCTGGTTTTCTACTTCCATTTCAGACACATCTTCATCATCATCGGTCTGAAAATCATCTTCCTCAGCCTCATTGACGTTCTGCTCATCGTCCGGCTCCTTCACGGTGAACACAGACGCTGCAGAGAGACACGGCTGACGTTAGCGATTAGTGCTGTCAAACGATTAATCACATCCATAATAGTTTGTTTACATAATAAGTGTGTGTGTGTACTGTGTATATTTATTATGTATATAGAAATACACTATACAGTATATATTTTGAAAATATTTACATGTATATACTTTATATTATATATACACGTCATATGTAAACATAACATTTTTCTTAATTATATACATGCATGTGTGTGTATTTATATATACATAATAAATATACACAGCACACACGTGACCCTGGAGCACAAAAGCAGTCATAAGTAACACAGGTATATTTGTAGCAATAGCCAACAATACATTGTATGGGTCAAAATTATCATTTTTTCTTTTATGCCAAAAATCATTAGGATATTAAGTAAAGATCATGTTCCATGAAGCTATTTTGTAAATTCCCTACCATAAATATATCAAAACTTAATTTTTGATTAGTAATATGCATTGCCAAGAACTTCATTTGGACAACTTTAAAGGCGATTTTCTCAATATTTTGATTTTTTTGCACCCTCAGATTCCAGATTTTCCAAATATTGTCCTATAATAACAAACCATACATCAATGGAAAGCTTATTTATTCAGTTTTCAGATGATGCATAAATCTCAATTTCAATAAATTGACCCTTATGACTGGTTTTGTGCTCCAGGGTCACATATATTATGTAAACAAAAACTTTTATTTTGGATGTGATTAATCGTTTGACAGCACTATTAATGAAGAATGGCACTGACGTGGGTAAAGATCGGACATGCTGTCCGAGGAGTCGCTGTCCTCGCCGTCGCTCAAGCTCGGGGTCCAGACGCCACTGTCCTGCTTCCTGCGGTCTCGCCGCTCACTTCCTGCGGCCCGACCCTCACTTCCTGTGGCCCGATCCTCACTTCCTGCGGCCTCTTTGGGTCTCTTCTTCTGCTTGAGCTGCACAGGAACGAACTCCACACCCTGCCGGACACACTCCTCGTCTGACCACAACAACACAAGCGCTCAGTAACCTCATGCAGAGCTGTGATGGTCAAAGAAACGCGGCTGTGACTTACACTGCTCCAGAGCTCTCCTGTAGCGTCTGCCGCTGACGTGACGCACAACATGCTGCGGCACACGGTTGATGTGACGTAACGTGAGCTTGCAGAAGAGATGATCTCTGAGGAAAAACAAAGCAAATATATGAATATGAAATCAAAACTCATTCACTTTAGTAATGCACGTTCCTGGTCTTACTGTGCCGGGGTTATTATCTGGAACTAGAACTATTAAAACATTTTTGTTTAATTAAATAATTAATTAACTAAAATTAAATAGTTACTAGTTTCCAAGGCAACATTTCTCATTTTGTTTAGTTTAACATTACTCTAAAATGGTACTAAACTAACTAAAACTGAAATAAAAATTAATTTAAAAAAAAAGTGTACTGTCGTGTAGTGTAGTGTGTAGGGATGCAACGATACCATTTTTTCAGATCCGATCCGATCCAGAAAATTCTGAGTATCGGCCGATACCGATCCGATCCGATCCTAGAGCAGGTTTTTTTTTTGTTTTTTTTTAATCAATGTAGAGTTTCTATACTTCTGTGTCACTCTTTTGTGTGTGAAACACAATCTACTAGACAACTTCATTTTAATGAAAAATAACATGAATATATATATAGGGGCTGTTTACACCTGGTCACTTCATGCATGTTGTAATATAAATCCGATCTCTCAAAACACTTCAGGAGGAGGTCTGGGCCACATTCCAGATGAAACTGGACATGTGTAAATGCATCTGGTTGTTGAAGCCACATATGTGAATTTTACTCCTCCCAAAATGTAAAAATAATAAACGTGAGACAGTGTTATAGGCTATATGGCATTTTAGTCAGATATGACTGCGCTAATGCAACAAGGATGAGCTGAGTATCTCTTCAGCAAGCAGACGCGCAAACTGCCGCGAGTGAAACTGAAAGTAAGACGCAGACGCTCAACACAATCATCTTCATTAAAAGTATAAGACAGTCTTATCTTTCCAGTGCTGATGCCGCGCGCTCCTATTGCGCTCTTTGATCTGGAAATGAGCTGATAATTAATAAAATGCAGCGCTTTTGATTTCGTTGACGTGAACTTCGTTAAATTTATATACAGCGCAGGAATTGAAGATCGGATTTATATCCGTTTTGTGAAGATTTATGTGGCCAAGTGTAAATGGAAACGTTTTAACAAATCAGATAGATATCAGATCAGAGAAAACACATGAAATGACCAGGTGTAAACAATCTAAACATTTAGTGAAATAACATTATTTAGTGGAGAACAAATAAAAGTGAATATGTGAAGGACTAAACCTGGTAAAATGTTACACATGGCTCTTTGCATTGTTGTAAAATACATTAATGAAAACAGGTAAATGTATTTATTTATAAATATAAACTACAAAATTAAAAGACATTTCTTTTAAATACATAGCACAGTAATGAAGGCAGCAACATATGATAGAGGAGTCCTGCCTCCATTACTGTGCTATACATTAGATTATTAATAGCCTTGATAGGACAGTACAAGAAACGCTATAAATAATATTTCATTGCGCAAAAGTATTATAATACGAAAAGCTCCAATAGAGAGCGGCATAAAGCTCTTATGCGCATCCCGTGTGCAGAATGATGCGCTTGAAGCAGCACGGAGTCACAGCACAGCTCCGGTCAGAGAAGTTCAAAGCACAGAGGAAAGAGATATTGATGCGTAGCTTATTAAATCTGCGCGATAGTTTATTGAGCCTTTTCTTTTAACGGGTTTAAATCTCAGTTATTGAGCGCTCTTGAAGAGAGTTGCATTGTTTTGACTGTAGTAAACGAACGCAGCACGCAGTTTGAACGCTGAACGGAGGATAACAGACAGACACAGCAGAGAGAAGAGTTTACCTGAACTTGAATTTAACGACTTAAATATTCATCTGTACCTCACATTAAACTATGGAACAGCTTCAGAACACTTGGACTGTGACTTTATGGTGCTTTATAATGCTTTTGTGCTTTCGTGGGGCTTAACAATAACACAGAATAGTATATACAGAATATCGGATTTGGATCGGTCTTGTCTCTCCGATACCCGATCCGCAGAAAATGACCGGATCGGAGCCGATACCGATCCTGAGTATCGGATCGGTGCATCCCTAGTAGTGTACTGTCGTGTAGTGTAGTATAGTGCAGTGTACTGGGTTAAACATATTGCTGCTGGTCTCTGAGGGTTAAAGTGTGAATTCACACACCTTCAGTGGTGTAGAGTAGTGTACTGTAGTGTAGTGCAGTGTAGTGTACTGTAGTGTAGTGTAGTGTACTATAGTACAGTGGTGTACTGTATTGTAGTATAGTGCAGTGTAGTATACTGTAGTGCAGTATAGTGCAGTGTAGTGTACTGTATTTTAGTATAGTGTAGTGTAGTATAGTGCAGTGTAGTGTAGTGTAGTGTACTATAGTACAGTGGTGTACTGTATTGTAGTATAGTGCAGTGTAGTATACTGTAGTGCAGTATAGTGCAGTGTAGTGTACTGTATTTTAGTATAGTGTAGTATAGTATAGTGCAGTGTAGTGTACTGTATTTTAGTATAGTATACTGTAGTGTAGTATAGTGCAGTGTACTGTATTTTAGTATAGTGCAGTGTAGTATAGTATAGTGCAGTGTAGTATACTGTAGTGTAGTATAGTGCAGTGTACTGTATTTTAGTATAGTGCAGTGTAGTATAGTAAAGTGCAGTGTAGTATAGTATAGTGCAGTGTAGTATACTGTAGTGTAGTATAGTGCAGTGTACTGTATTTTAGTATAGTGCAGTGTAGTATAGTATAGTGCAGTGTACTGTAGTATAGTATAGTGCAGTGTACTGTATTTTAGTATAGTGTAGTGTAGTGTAGTGTACTGTATTTTAGTATAGTGCAGTGTAGTATAGTATAGTGCAGTGTAGTATAGTATAGTGCAGTGTAGTATACTGTAGTGTAGTATAGTGCAGTGTAGTGTACTGTATTTTAGTATAGTGCAGTGTAGTGTACTGTATTTTAGTATAGTGCAGTGTAGTATAGTGCAGTGTAGTATAGTGCAGTGTAGTATAGTGCAGTGTAGTGTACTGTATTTTAGTATAGTATAGTGTACTGTAGTGTAGTATAGTGCAGTGTAGTATAGTGCAGTGTAGTGTACTGTATTTTAGTATAGTATAGTGTACTGTAGTGTAGTATAGTGCAGTGTAGTATAGTGCAGTGTAGTATAGTGCAGTGTAGTATAGTGCAGTGTAGTATAGTGCAGTGTAGTGTACTGTATTTTAGTATAGTATAGTGTACTGTAGTGTAGTATAGTGCAGTGTAGTATAGTGCAGTGTAGTGTACTGTATTTTAGTATAGTATAGTGTACTGTAGTGTAGTATAGTGCAGTGTAGTATAGTGCAGTGTAGTATAGTGCAGTGTAGTGTACTGTATTTTAGTATAGTATAGTGTACTGTAGTGTAGTATAGTGCAGTGTAGTATAGTGCAGTGTAGTGTACTGTATTTTAGTATAGTATAGTGTACTGTAGTGTAGTATAG
>CM049842.1:47592162-47647162 GCA_027422415.1 Schizothorax lantsangensis
ACTAACTTAAAATGAAAACAGAAAATATTAAAATTGAATAAATGTAAAATATTAAAAGCTATAGTAGCATCTGAACGATACTAAAATAACACTGATATGGGAAAACAATTTTTTTAAATGTAAACAAGTTCTTCGGTCAAGTTGTAAAGTTCATAAATAATCCAAAAGTCCTCATAATCATCAAATATTTTAATAGAAATTAAAAAGAGCTGAATGCAGCAAACAAACACGGGATGAAGCTCAGCAGCTATAAAACACTGGTTCTGTTCAGTTCAGCTGTTGAATATGAAACGACTCTGATCTGACGGGTTTATGATTAGCTTGCCTTAAACGAAGTCTTCCTCTTTCAGAACACGTATCATCTGCTCATAATCATAATCACGAGTCTATGACGGAGCTCCAGTTATTATATCTGTGATATTCCTCAATCAGCGTGTTTCCATTCAAGATGAAGCCATAATAAACAGATCAGCATCTCCTGCTGAAGACCAGTTTAAACCAGCCTGAAGTGGTTTGCTGGTCTCAGCTGGTTTAAGCTGGTCTTGCTAACCTGACTACTGGGAACTAGTTTAATGGTTGGTTTTCTAAAAAAACACAGTGAAAGTTTTGAGCGGTTCCTTCCATAAGAAACATGAAAAATTCAATTTCTTCCTTTCAGAGAGAACATGACCTGCTCACATTTCACCACAAAACCAAATAAAAGTATATATATATATATAAACATACTTCTACGAAGTATTTATGCATTAAGGTTGTAATGTTACACTGCCTGTGATTAAAAATACAGCATTACAGTAATAAAAAAAAATGTGTTTAACTGTCATGCTGTAAATAATGTGACAATGCCAGAGAAAAAAATGGTAACACTTTACAATAAGGTGTGATTTGTTATTAACTAATATGAACAATGCATGTATTACACTATTTATTAATCTTTGTTAATGTTAGTTAATGAAAATACAGTTGTTGATTGCTTAGTGCATTAACTAATGTTAACAAACACAGCTTGAGATTTTAATAATGCATTAATAAATGCTGAAATTAACATTAACTAAGATTAATAAATGCTGTAAAGTGTTACCAAAAATATTTATGGTCCTACAAAAATTGCAAGATTTTTTTTAAAAATAGCAAAAAAAACAAACAAATAAAAGGTAAAATTGGCCTTATTTTCTGAAAGTTAAATGTTGTTTTCTCTGATTTTGGGGTGAAATGTGCAGTAAGAAGGGTTTTGTTGAGAAGAACAGATAAACAGACGTCTCTCAGTGCTTCTGCGTCAGCACAGATTCCTGCTGATGTCTCCAGTGTACAACTAAATCATACATCTCAAACACAACATCACACTAATGCCCTTATGATCAGCACAACCAGCAGATCACATCAACAGAACAAACCTAAGAGTCACTAAAACACGTCACTCCTCAATACAAAGAAGTTCAGTTTTACACAAAAAGGAAGCATATTTAGGTCACATCAATACTTTCTGAACTCATTTTCATGCTAATTATGCACATTTTAATCCCAAATTCTTATGATGAAAATATATATATACATAGATATACAAACTATGCATATATAATTATATATCAAACATATATTTAGTATATAATACATTTTTGTTTTTTTTTGGTGTTATTTTTATTTTATGTTTTATATATATATATATATATACAGTAGTCAACATTTGAAGTGGATCAAAACCTTTCATCAAATTTGTCCTAAAATCAAACTGTGTTCTTGTCTTTGATTAACTTTTTTGATTCACTTCAAATGTTGACTACTGTATGTATATATTACTGGAATATTAGTTACAGTTTATTGTAATGTTACACTATATAATTATATTTTAATTTTTTTAAGTAATGAGAATGAGGGGAAAATGTGCTTAACGGTCATGAAAATAATGTCACAATAGAAAACCCCTAAATGTCCTAAGAATTGGCTTCATTTTCTTTATGCAAAATATCGTTTTTCTTTCTTTCTTTGTGAGATTGTCCAGAATACAATCAGCTGTAGAAACAGAAAGGACCTGTTTGCTGAACTAGAAGCGCTGACAGGTTCGGTGTGTGTAGAATAAGCCTCGAGTCATGAAGAGAAACATCAGCTGTGTGCATCAGAACATCATCAAGCTGCTCATTTAACTGAAGATGAACATCCAGATACCTCAGTGTTTGAGACGAGTGTGTGTGTGTGTGTGTGTGTGTGTGTGAGAGTGTGTGTGTGTGAGCGTGTGTGTGTGTGAGCGTGTGTGAGTGAGCGTGTGTGTGTGTGTGAGCGTGTGTGAGTGTATGAGTGTGAGTGTGTGAGTGAGTGAGAGTGTGTGTGTGAGTGAGAGTGTGTGTGTGTGTGTGAGAGTGTGTGTGTGTGTGAGAGTGTGTGTGTGTGTGAGTGTGAGTGTGTGTGAGTGTGTGAGTGAGTGTGAGTGTGTGAGTGTTAGTGAGTGTGTGAGAGAGACTGTGTGTGTGTGTGTGTGTGTGTGTGTGTGTGTGTGTGAGGGAGAGTGTGTGTGTGTGTGTGTGTGAGGGAGAGTGTGTGTGTGTGTGTGTGTGAGAGAGACTGTGTGTGTGTGTGTGTGTGAGTGAGTGTGAGTGTGTGTGTGTGTGTGAGTGTGTGAGAGAGACTGTGTGTGTGTGTGTGAGGGAGAGTGTGTGTGTGAGTGTGAGTGTGTGTGAGTGTGTGAGTGTTAGTGTGTGTGAGAGAGACTGTGTGTGTGTGTGTGTGTGTGTGTGTGAGGGAGAGTGTGTGTGTGTGTGTGTGTGAGTGTGTGTGTGTGTGTGTGTGAGAGAGACTGTGTGTGTGTGTGTGAGAGAGACTGTGTGTGTGTGTGTGTGAGGGAGAGTGTGTGTGCGTGTGTGTGTGAGAGTGTGTGTGTGTGTGAGTGTGTGTGTGTGTGTGTGTGAGAGAGTGTGTGTGTGTGTGCGTGTGTGTTATATATGTGGTGAAAATTGTTTCAGCATTATATATTTATATATATATATATATATATATATCTAGAAGGATTTTCAAAGTCAAAATTATTGTCTCGTTTTATAGTCAAAATTAAGTGAGTTTTTGCTTGAAACAAGCAAAATAATCTGCCAATGATGTAAGCAAAATAATCTTGATTTCTGTTTGAAATAATTATTTTGCTTGTTTCAAGCAAAAACTCACTTAATTTTGACTATAAAACGAGACAATAATTTTGACTTGTCTAGAAAATCCTTCTTGATTTAAGAATTTTTAGATATCTTGGCTGGAAACAAGACAAAAAATCTAAGTTATATATATATATATATATATAAAATGCTGAAAAACTGCTTTAAGAAGATCTATTTTTAGGACTAAGATTGATTTAATTCTCATGATAAGTATGGATGTACATCTTGTTGGTTTTGGGCTGAACTCTGAGCTGAACGTGTTTTGATGGAAGTGAACCCTTCGTATCCCATCATTCCCTTCGTCTGAGGTCCGTGTGCTCATGACAAACAGGGTCAGAGGCTGAATCTGTGGCACAAACCCATCGGAGCGGTCTACGGCGGGTGCTTTCACTAAGGTCCTCTGAGGCAGACACAGTTCTGTGTGTCTCAGCGTCGTCTCACTCCTCGTCCTCGTCTCTTAGCAGGAGTCCTGCCCCGGCCCCGGCCGCTCTTCTCCTCGGGCCCCGGCTCCACGGCGACGGCTTCTTCCTGTGTGAGTGTCTGGACTTCCTGTGCCAGTGGCTGGACTTCCTGTGCGAGAGTCTGGACTTCCTGTGCCAGCGGCTGGACTTCCTGTGCCAGCGGCTGGACTTCCTGTGCCAGGGGCTGGACTTCCTGTGCCAGCGGCTGGACTTCCTGTGCCAGGGGCTGGACTTCCTGTGCCAGGGGCTGGACTTCCTGTGCGTGGCTGCTGCTGGCGCTGGGATGTGAGGTACTGCTGCAGGACTGCAGGGTCTGTGGGGCTGGTTTTGGGAGCAGAGTGGTTTGATCTGGACTGATGTGGTCTGCTGGTTCTGCTGAGGTTGAGCCGGAGTCTTCGTGCTTGTTTAAGGCTTTGTAACGCTGCACAATAACAACAGTATCATTAACAACTGATGCACTTTATCGATAATTTAACATGACTGCTCACGATTCTGATGCCTTTCTAAAGCTCATATTACAGGGAATACATTTATAATAATACTGAATTAATTATGAGGAAGGAGTCAATAGGAAACACTATTCACAAACCATGTTTCTTCTATAATATGATGTAAAATAGGATATTTAATACAGTGTTATTGTTAACTTAACGATTAATCGCATCCAAAATAAAAGTTTTTGTTTACTGTGCATATTTATTATGTTTATATAAATACACACACATACAATAAATATTTTGAAACTATTTATATGTATATATTTATATTCCTATATTTTATATTATATATAAATATATTTAACATATAAACAACATATTTTATATAAATATATAGATGCATGTGTGTGTATTTATAAATACATAATAAATATACACAGTATACACACATATATTATGCAAACTAAAACTTTTATGTTGGATGTGATTAATCGTTTGACAGCACTAATTAAAGCTGAACATAAATGTAAATAAAATAATATAAAGATAAATATATAAAACAAATATTAGATTAAAAACACTAAAAAAAGTACATTAAAAATTATAAGTTAATTGGCAGATCAAAATCAAAATGAATAAAACATTAAAATAAATTACTAAAACTAAAATAAACAAACCTAAAAACCTAATATCTCAAATTTAAAAAAATAAAATGACAAAAACATAACAAAATGGCTAAAAACTAAAATGAAAAACTGAAAACACAAAAATAAACACTAATTTTAAACATTAATAAATACTATAAATGTATATAAATAATACTAAAATAACACTGATTCCAGAAAAAATAAATCAGGATATTTAATCAATATTATTTTACTATAACAAAATGGTGAAAATGTCTCTATATAAAATGAGACTGAAGAAAATAACAGGAAACAAAGTCTTTAAAAAAAATAAAAATAATTCAAAAACAAATCCTTTGGAATAAAATTCCCTGATAAATTGTTCACAATAAGAGCAGGACATGAATTTTGATTTCCTGCTGACTTTCAAATAAAATCAGGTTATCCTTTTGAACTGCTAGTTAGTTATACCATAAACTAACCAACTACTAACCACAAGATGATATCATTTATGCAAGAAGTGTTTATCTGGAAAAAACTATGAGAATCTGAGCCTAGAATTAAACAGAAACAGAACAATTTACACAAAATATTAATAAATCTAAATAACAAGCAAATACTACGCAACTGAACTGAAATCAAATTTATAAACTGCAGTATTTAATAAATGCATACCATTAATAATTACATACAAATAAACATTTATTGTGTTTAAAAAGGTGCCGGAAAGCTAGAAAGCTTGTTGGAGAAACGTGCATCAGATCTGGATCGTACCTTGAGACTCTGGAAGTGTTTGAGCGTCTTGCAGTGTGTGTGTCGAGCCGAAGACTCAAAGTGATAGAACTGATTACACAGACGACAGAGAAAACCAGCCACGGGCACCACAAAACTAGAGCCTGCAATACATAAATCACAAGTAATGCTTTTCAAACACATCTGAGAACAAGACGGCTCGGCTGTAACTAGTGATCGACTGATATCAGCTTTTCAGAGGATGAGCAGATGAGTGATATAATACTGATATGTGTCCCTGGAGCACAAAAGCAGTCATAAGTAACACAGGTATATTTGTAGCAATAGACAACAATACATTGTATGGGTCAAAATTATACATTTTTCTTTTATGCCAAAAATCATTAGGATATTAAGATCATGTTCCATGAAGATATTTTGTAAATTTCCTACCGTAAATATATCAACACTTAATGTCTGATTACTAATATGCATTGCTAAGAACTTCATTTGAACAACTTTAAAGATGATTTTCTCAATATTTAGATTTTTTTTGCTCCCTCAGATTCCAGATTTACAAATAGTTGTATCTCAGCCAAATGTTGTCCTATCATAACAAACCATACATCAATGTCAAATTGGCTGAAAAACTAAATTCGAATTTTGTACTAAAATATTATCAAGATTCGAATTATATTCTAATTTAAAAGGCATAATTTCAGTTGAGGGGAATAAAAGCTTGTCTTCTCTCCTGAGGCCACAAGAGGGCGCATCGAGCAAAATATTACTAATGCACGTTTATTATAGCAATAAAATAACATGACTATCTTTGAAAAAGTGCATAATGTTAAAAATAATGTTTATAAACCATATAATTAATTACATTGCTTAAACATTTAGAAAAAAAAGGATAATGTATGCATAGTTTAATACAAAGGACCGAAAACCAATCACTAAAAGTACTTTTTTTTCATTTAAAAACATGAGATGCAGAAAAACAGCCATAAATTCTCGAGACATGTTTTTTAAAAGTTGAACTTGCATTAATTTTACATGCTTTCTAGAAAATGTGATAAATATGCATTCTGTGTGAACGGCTTGGTTTTAGTTTTGATGTAAACAACAACATCTCCACATTGATGTTCTCTGTTTCTGCAATATTTTGAATGAGCAGCGCCGCATCCAGTGGCAGGGCTCGCATATTTTTCGAATCTTCAGATTTTGGTAGCCCGAAAATTAATTTAACTAGCCCAAATAAATAAAAAAAGACCATAAATGCCAATCAAAAACATTTTCAATACACAAATATCAACAAAAGAGTTTTATTTTACCATTTACAGGCAATGTTCCCTCTAATGTTTTTTTTCTTGCTGAGCAAAACTTTTCTCTATTGGGCAACATTTCAGGCACCTGAGCAAAAACATTCTTTATACCAGACCACCCAGCGCACACACACCTTTAACTTTAATGTGCTGTTTATATTTGATTTGACCCTTGATGTAACTAAATGATGTACATTTTAGGTTACCTGAGAAAACATTTTTTACAGTATAAATACACTGCAGTTCAAACATTTGGATCATAAAGTTTTTTTTAAAGAAGTGTCTTATGTCATCAAGCGCTATCATTTGATAAAAAAATGAATATTATTCCACAAAATAATATTGTGATATTATGCAATTTAAAAGAAATGTTTAAAATATAATTAATTCCTGTGAAGCAAAGCTGTATTTTCACATCTTACTCCAGTCTTCAGTGTCAATACTTCAGAAATCTAATAATATGCTGATTTATAATCAATGTTGGAAACAGTTTACTGATTAATATTTTTTGGGACCTGTGATTTTAAAAAAAAAAACAAATTAAAAATAACTGTTTATTCAAAATAGGATTTTTGTTACAATTACACTTTTCAAAAGTTTGGGGTCGAAATGTTTTCTTTCTTTTTAAAGATATTTAAAGAAAGTTAAAGAAACTTTATTCAGCAAGGATTGTTACATGGGTAAAATTTACAGTAAAGACTTTATTGAGAAAAGATTTCTAGAATAAATGCCTTTTTAACTATTAATCAATGAAAAAAGAACGGGTTCCAAAAAATATTAAGATTATTTATAAAGCATATTAGATCAGCAACACTTTCGCATTTCAGATGATTTCTGAAGATATGTGAAATGTAATGATGCTGAAAATACAGCTTTGCTTCACAGGAATAAATGATATTTTAACGTAAGGTATTAAAATAGAAACCAATTTAGAAATTGCAATATACTGTTTTTTCAGTTTTTTGAAATAAATACAGCCTTGATGAGCAAGAGACTCCATTAAAAAACAAGGTCAATTTTTATTAGTTTATAATATAGCTAACATAATATAATATATCAAAACAAACTATTTAAACTGTAGAATAGAATTGAATAGAAAACAAACTGAAGCAAAACTAAGCTAGATGTGTAAGTTAAATATATATAAAAAAAACGTGAACATTATTTCTTCTATAGCTGTCTAACTGCTATGAGTACAGTTTGCACAATACACCTGTGTGACTGTAAATGTCTCGGGGTTTGTTACCATTCTGTGCTCATCCTCCGCTGTTTCCAGCATTAATCACGCCACTTCTTATACATGAGGACTTTATTTCACATGCAGTCATTGCTTGGTTCTCATGTTGAGCGCACTGCAATCATTGAAGTATTGGGTTTCTAAGCGACTCGTTTGGCGCAATCATTCTCTTTCTATGAAACCTGTAAACCACATTCACCGGTTCTAACGCTAAACGAATCAATATAGCGGTTTGCCTGAGTATTGCGATTCTTTCGAGATGGCTTTTACTGGCATTCATCTAATGGCTTCCCCAAATAATTCTTTGGGGACGGCACATTATTTGTTCTGCGCGGCGCGGTTGTAGAAGTGTGCGGCCGCGCGCAGTTAGAGGGAACATTAGCCCTGTAAATAGCCCGTGGGGCAAGATACATTTTGAGTGGAAAACACAATAGCCCCGGGACGTCGGGCTATGACCCTGAGTGGGTTCAATATTATTAAAAACTTAAAATGCCAGACACCTGGATTTGTGCGCCATGAAAAGCCTGACGCACACCTGACCTTTTTTGCATGATTTTTATTTTAAATTCAACAAATATTCGAAATAAATTTCTTTTTTTGAAAACAAGTTTTTATTCAGCTTTCATTGTATAAATCTCCATTGACCCTTATGTTTTTGATCACATATATAGCGTTAGAGCATATGAAATTGTTCTTATACATGAACTCTCTGCAGGCTTCATAAAGGTAAATTTAAGACCAAGAAAAGAAAATATAAGGAATAAATGGAAGGGACACAAAGAAAGTCATTAAAATAAACAGAGTTTATGACAAATATCTGCCAGTGGATTATGAAAAATGACATGAGGAAAACTCATTCTCCAGTATGCGTTTCTCAAAAACAAGACTCATTGTGATAAAATTAAGGATGTTTACATATTTTTATTGGATATCAAGACAAACATACTGAGGAAAACATTTATTTTTTTGCAGTGCATGCAACATTTAATGCCATGACTTTATGAATTTAAGACTGCGTTAAGACTTTTTAAGGCCTTAATTTGAAGAAACGTGAATTAAGACTTTTATAACCTGCAGAAACACTGAATAACTATAATAATCTGACCCTGGAGCACAAAACTAAATATCTTCATGGAACATGATCTTAATATCTTAATGATTTTTGGCATAAAATAAAAATGTATAATTTTGAGCCATACAATGTATTGTTGTCTATTGCTACAAATATACCTGTGTTACTTATGACTGGTTCTGTGCTAGTATATTTTGTAAGTGACAAAAGGGGAGGAGACCCTGAGGTCTGTGGCTGATGATTACCCACCGTACACCATGTCAGAGTCGAACTCCTCGTCTTCGGTCAGATCCTCGAAGGTGACCTCCATCTGTGCAGACAAGCCCTCCTGCAGGAGACACACAGAGTCACACCAGCTCAGCATCTCACACACACAGAGACACACACACACAGAGACACACACACACACACACACACACACAGAGACACACACAGAGACACACACACACACACAGACACACACACACAGACACACACACACTCGCACACACACACACTCGCACACACACACACAGACACACACAGACACAGACACTCGCACACACACACACTCGCACACACACACACACTCACTCGCACACACACACTCGCACACTCACTCACTCGCACACACACACACACTCACTCGCACACACACACACTCACTCGCACACACACACACACGCTCACTCACTCGTGCGCTCACACACACACGCTCACACACACTCGCACACACACACTCACTCGCACACACACACACTCACGCACACACTCACACACACTCTCACAATCACACACTCACACTCACACACTCTCACACTCACACACACTCTCACAATCACACACTCACACTCACACTCACACACTCTCACACACACACACACACACACACACTCACACACACACACACACACACACACACACTCACACACACTCAGAGATGTGAAGATCTTCACCTTCCCGTTCTCCTCTTCCTCCCTCTCGTCGTCGCTGCACTCTCCGTCCTCTTCACCCAGAAACATGTCAGTGTTCATCAGATCCGTCTCCTTCCACAGCTGATCCACAGACAACACACAGCAGAGTCACCTCACTATCACACTTTCTCTTCATACTCTCAATTACATCTTGTTTTTATATTCTATGATTTCATTTTAGGGCCTTATGAAATTCATTTTTTTTATATTTTTTTTCTGGACTCCTTTGTAATGCTTAAATTTAATTGAAAATCATGAAACTTACATAATTACACATCAATGTATTAAAAGTTTAACAAAAATTACATGTTTAGGGCCCTATTTTATTTTTTCCTCACCAAATTCTGTTGTAGCATGTCTAATTATTTGAATGCATAAAAACAACTTAATTTATTCAAATTTATTCTTACAAAAGCCTTATAATAAAATTTTATTTTCACTATTACAGTTTGTTAATATTTTGAATTAGATCTTATTTTTATATTTTCATTTTCGTTAAAGGTTTAGTAATTTTGTTGTGTGTTTTTGTCATTATTTAAATATCTATATAGTTTTAATTTATTTTTTACTAATTAGTTTTAGTTACTTTAGCACTTCAAATTAAACTAAATGAAAATTAGAAAGGTTGCCTTGGCTACTGGCTGAAATAAAATAAGTTAATTGTTTTATTAATTTTTAATAAAACAAATACATTTAAATATTTGTTTTTACTTGAAATAAAACAAACTAACTTAAAATAAAAAAATATAAAACACTTAATTTCAGTTAGTTGCCTATGCAACTTTTCTCATTTTAATTTAGTTTAACTAGATATACTAAAATAAACAAAATGGAAAAAAAAATAATAAAAACTATTTAGACATTAATTTTTTTTTTCCAAAACACAAGAAACTTACTAAAACTTCAACTAAAACGAATTCAGAAATTATTTTTAAAACAACTTTCACTCAAAAATTGCTCAAATTTCACAAATAATTCCACAGAAATGTCAAGTAAAACATCCTTATTTAGACTTTGAAAAATATATATTTTTTTACACTGCATATGCTATAGACTACAATATTAAGTGCATTACTCTGAACGCAATTTGTTCATTTTTACAAACTAAAGGACAAATTAAAATGATATTCTGTGGAAATTGCATGTTGCAGATGCCGTACATGAATATTACACTCCATTGAAGCGAAACAATCATCCCCAACACTTTTCAAGAGTGAGAGATCAATTCTGATTCACCGTATTAATGACACGACATAATCAATCATCATCTGATCATCACCTGCTCGACGCGCTGCTTGTGCTCCGTCGACTGCATGTGCTCCACAAACTCTCTGTGTGTCCTGAAGAGCAGCTTACAGACGGTGCAGCTGCAGCTGGACGAGCGGCTACAGCGCTGCACACACACACACACACACATTGGTTTTTATGGTTTACGGGGACTCTCCATAGGCGTAATGGTTTTTATACTGTACAAACTGTATGTGCTATTGCCCTACACCAACCCTACACCTAAACTTAGCCCTCACAGGAAACTTTCTGCATTTTTACTTTCTCAAAAAACTTCATTCTGTATGATTTATAAGCTTTTTGAAAAGTCAATGTCCTCATAAGTCACCTTCTCCTTGTAATACCTGTCATACCTGTGTCATTATACAAATTTATGTCCTGATTTGTCACAAAAAATGCGCACACACACACAAACAAGGATATAATCAAGGGAATATCTGGAGTTGGGATAACCTCCAAAACCAAAGGTGATACCTTTTTAAAATCTCATTATCGTCAAATGTTTCTAAAATGTTTACGTTCCGAGGCAGATTTCCAGCAACAGCTATTTTAGGATAGTTTGTGGCTTATGACTCCTCTTCACTGCTCCTAACCTTTCACAGATTTAGGAGCTAGTTTTAGTGATAAAACACTTTGTGAAATACTCAGAGCAAATTTAGGAGTCCTACATTTAGGACTGACACGTCCATTATTTTTAAGATTTTCTCCTGAATCGGTGAGTTATGAGCTACTTTTAGCCTTGAGATGTTTTGTGAATACAGGCCCTGGTTAGGAATATCAGCCTGGTTCACCTTGTGCTCCTTGGTTCTGCGATGCTCCATGACGTTGTTGGTGAAGTGCGTCTGGCAGGTGGAGCACCATCTCTGCAGACCCGGTCTCTTCTCACTGCAACACCGTTCAGAAGGACAGGCGGCGTGAAGCGTAAAACAGAGGAGTGAAAACAAACACATGCACCGATCACTCTTGCAACACGAGACTGAGGACAAAAAGGAGCATGCTTTCAGTTACGAGTTGTGCAACTTTAAATATAGTGTGTGCATTTCAGGAAAGATAACTCAAATTTTCCTCTTCAATTAAGATCTGTTGTTTATTTTCTGGAATATAAAGTAGAAATGCATCAAAATTTTGCCAAGTGGAAAAAAATGCATTTTCAGTGAATGGGTGCCGTCAGAATGAGAGTCCAAACAGCTGGAGCATCCATTGTGGAGACACTGATGCAGTGACACATTTCTATAAATCTGATGAAGAAACAAACTCATCCTGATCTCGGATGATCTGATTCCTGTAAGGTACTGAAGCATAAATGCATTAAAGCATGAACCGAACAGCATCAGAATCTCTCACCCGTCTCTGCGAGCTCCTTGCAGGGACTCCTGGACTCGCGGCAGCAGCGTGACGAGACACGCGTTGCTCATGTGCTGGATCTCCATCATCTTCTGCTGGTGCGTCAGTCCGTTCATATGGCTCTGGAAATTCTGCACACACAAGATTTCAACTTTACATTTATGCATTTAACAGACGGGTTCATCCAAAGCGACTTGCAAAAGAGGAACAAAAGCAATGGGTCAAACTGCTTTTCATCAGTGAGGGTTGCAACATGATTAATGCAAAGTCTTGCACCAATTATGATCAGGTCATGTAAACGATATCAGAGAAACTTACTTGCTGGTTATGACAAGTGATGTTGCAAATATAGCAGAAGAACTTGTTGGAGGTCTCTGCCGCTGCGTCTTTGACCTCCTCAGGAGTGTCTGTGGTGATCTCAGGGAGCGAATCGGAGCCTGCGGCGTCGTCTGGACCGTCGCTGATCTGTGGCTCCATGTCTTTATCTGGAGCTTCTGTGCTTTCAACCTGCTGAAGATAAACAAACAAGACACATTTTGACACTATCTGAAGAAAAAGGAGTTGTTCTTGACTAGATACAGCTCGAGTTCCTCCTCCGGTGTGCATCTGTGTGATTCTTTCACCTGTTTTATGGTTAGGGCTCTATGATTTCCGCGATGCAGAAAACGCGGACGGAATTACGGAATCTAGTCATAAAAACGGAATTTACAGTTTAACGCGGAATGTCACGGAATTTGTCAAAGTTTGGATGAATTAATCAAAAGTAGGTCATTACACTTAAATGGCGATATGGACTAGTATCTGTAAATATTAAGCCGCAAAAGTCGATTTAAATATGAATCCTTCATGTTCTGCGCGTCTCTGTATGAATGAATGGAGCAGACGCGCGGTTTTGTTTACATACACAGTGCTCGCGGTGATTTCAGCGTCTGCCGTCTCAATGAGGACATAAATACATGAACAATATCTCCAAAACTGATCTGAGAGTCACTTCACCAGCATTTTACCATTTCATTTGAGTAAAACTAGTCATATCATATACACACAGAACTTTACTCGGCAACCCGTCAAAATAAAAGTCCTGTTTAACTTATTAAAGACATTGTGCCAGAAATAGCTATATTACTATTATTTAGTAGAATGTATGTAATACTACTACTACTGCTGAAAAATAATAAAAAAAATTTTTTTTCAAATAATCACAAAATATTTTAATTTTAATAGTAAATCCTCTTTATTTGCCAAAAGTTTAAATGTTTAATATTCATTAATTAAAATATAAATTAAATCAATGCATTTCATGCACAGCATTTCATAAGGCTACTGTAAGAATAAATACAAATTGTTTGTATGCATTCAAATAATTAGACGCTAAACACAGAATTTGGTAACAATAAAACATAAGGTGAGAAAAAAATTAAACATTTCATACGGCCCTAAACATGTCATTTTTGTTACACTTTTAATAAATTAATGTTAAATTGTATAAGTTTCATGATTTTAATTAATTAGACATGCTTTTTGATTAATACAATTTAATTTGTCCATTAAAAAGGAGTCCGGAAAAATTAAAATGGAAAAAAACAGAAACCATAAAAATTAAAACGGAAAAAAATTAATTTAGAAAAAAATAAAACTGAATTTGGGAAAAAATAAAACGGATTTCATAGGGCCCTATATGGTGTATCTGGTCTCTTAGATCATACAGAGATGATGGTACAAACCTCGTCTGCTTGACTCGGTTCATCTGCTTCAGCGGCCAGCGCTCCGTCCACGGCTCCTCCCTCCTGCAGCGTGAGCTCTGAAACACATCAGATCACACACTCATTCATAACACATCACCATACGCTCATCTATAGAGAGGACTTCCAGCTCAAAGCACAGCATGGGTTCTAGAGACAGAAGAAAGCGCTGCGCAACCCGACAATCACAGCCAATCAGAACATGACGCTTACTACACAGTTGTGTGGCGTTCATGTGGATTTACACGTGGAGTTATTATAGTATATTTGATATAGTATATAGTACATACTGATAAAAGAAATGTATAGCTTGAATGCACTGTAAGTCGCTTTGGATAAAAGCGTCTGCTAAATGCATAAATGTAAATATTTATTTATTATATATTATAAATACATATATACACACACATAGTTATGTATATTACACACATATATCTATATATATTAGAGGTGTGGGATATATATTGTCTGCGATAATATCATAATTGTTGTTTTAACGATGTGCAATTTGACATTATCGAGTATTTTGCAAAAACCATTGAAAACACACCCTCAGAGCGCACGCATGCTGTGAAATCTAGACTAGTGCGCATTTACAGTGCGTTCTTTCACTGCACGATTCAGTCTATTAAAATACATTTAGAATGATCACAAATTCAAAACATGAGGGCAGAAAATTTATTTTTACCACTTCATATAGTTAATCAATTTCACACAAAGAGTGTCGTTTTTCTCCAAAAATTACCATGATTACAATTGTGATATTGATTTTTTACAACAGTTCAACAAACAAGAAGTTAAAGGGATAGTTCACTTTGAAATTAAAATGTGGTATCTATCAGCTTACCCCAAGGGCATCCAAGATGTAGGTGTCTTTTTTTCTACAGTAGATCCAATTTTGATGTTTTTAGGTCAAACCGTTCTAGTCTGTCAGTCATATAATTGCAGGTATAGGTCACTGTCTCTATAAGAGGGAAAAAGAACATGCACAGAGAAATCAAAATTAAACAATTCCCCATCGTAACTACACATTGATGGCCTAAGACACGAAACGAGCGGTTTGTGTGAGAAAACCAACAGTATTTATATCGTTTTTTACCTCTTGTACACAACCATGTCCAAGTGATCTGAGTGCACACACATCCGGTGTGTGACGTGTGTGTGCGCGCGCTCTGGCTCGTCGGCGTCAACGCTTGACGGAGGGCGTGTCTGAAGCGTGGTGCTGACGCGCCGTCATAGTTACAACAACCAATCACATACTTCTCTGGTGTTGCATGACTGGATTGGGTATTTGCATGAGGCGATCTGATTGGCTGATGCCTCCATTGGCGCTTGAAAAGTTGCGTCAGCACCACGCTTCAGACACGCCCTCCGTCAAGCGTGAGCCAGAGCGTGCGCACACACACGTCACACACCGGATGTGTGTGCACTCAGATCACTTGGACATGGTTGTGTACAAGAGGTAAAAAACGATATAAATACTGTTCGTTTTCTCACACAAACCACTCGTTTCGTGTCTTAGGCCATCAATGTGTAGTTACGATGGGGAATTGTTTAATTTGGATTTCTCTGTGCATGTTCTTTTTCCCTCTTATAGAGACAGTGACCTATACCTGCCATTATATGACTGACAGACTAGAACGGTTTGACCTAAAAACATCAAAATTGGATCTACTGAAGAAAAAAAGACACCTACATCTTGGATGCCCTTGGGGTAAGCTGATAGATACCACATTTTAATTTCAAAGTGAACTATCCCTTTAATTAAGAGACTTATGTTTTAGACACCATATTGCATGTTTTTGCTCTATTTCGCCGACAAAAACACAGCCACAGCACTGTTTTGTGTCTCTGATCAACATGACAGTGATTCGTTCCTGAATGAATCAATCTTTAAATGATTCGGTTCAATCACAATGACTCACTTATTAACAGTGACTTGCTGCCACCTGCTGGCGGTTTTAATTTCATATTTAAAGTATCTTTTATTATTTAAATAATTCCAAATATCAGTATTCAAGGTTTTATGTTTAATATATCAAAACATTATTTATGCATTTGTAACTTCAGGTTAAATGCATTCATGTCTTGTATTAAACAGTGTGTAAATGCATCTTCAGATGCAGCTTCTGTGTTTTCTCTGCATTGCAATGATGAATTTTATTGATACTGATATAATTTGTTTGGTAACAGCCTAAATGTCTTATTATTTTAATTCACTGATTTAAATGTAAGTATTTGACTCAAAAGATAATGGACACTAATGGCGAAAATGGCTTTATAAAGGTAAAAATTCCCATAAAATTTAAAAATCATTCATTAATTTCTATCACTGCTGTGAACTGACCACCACACAGAATATGAAGAATATGAAAAACTTCAGGAGTCAGCTGTCCACGGCAGTCTTTAAGATACCAGCACAATAACTCATCAGCAAAATATCGTCTAATCATCGTTATCGATAAAATCCCAGAAAATATTGAGATATTATTTTGTCAATATTGCACACCCCTATATATATATATATATATATTTATTACACACACACACACACACATACATACATACATACATACATATATAAATTACACAAACATTAACTGAAAAATTATTAAAAAAACTTTTGCACAACCTCTTATTTTCATTAAGTTTAACTATGTACTACAGTAAAAAAAAATAAACCAAACTATATAGACAATGAAAAAAACTACTAAAAGGCAAAAGCACAAAAAATACTAAAACTTTAAAATGAAAATCTAAAACACTATCATTCCTGGTTAGGGCAATTTAACAGGTCAATAACATTTTTATTGAAAAATTGGTGTTAAAATTGACATGGTTTAACATTCCTCCATTGTAATGGCATTACTGTATATAAAAGTTCAGTTTTTTATTTTTATGTTTTTAAATAAATGCTTTTATCACTGCCAGCTGGTCACAGATGCAGTAATACAGAATATTCCTTTAACAGGGTTTAATCAGGTGAAATCCTCCCTACCTGCAGGATCTGGGCTCTTATATTCAGCGCTCGGAGCTGATTCTGTCTCCACAGGCTCCTCTGACCTGCACAAACACACAAAACACAGGATTTTACTCCGAGAGCAAACAGAACACACCACAAAACAGATCAAATCAGCCTTCGTTCTTAAGAGGAGACGCTGACGGCAAAAACACTGTTTTTTCATGCACCTGTCAAATTTGAGATTTTGGGCTTTTTGGTTTTTCATAAAGTGTTTTTTCAGACTAGTGGAAAGAAAACATCCTAAAGACACTGTTGAGTGTTTGTTTTATAGCACTTTATCTATTTGTGTCAATAGATTTCAATTACAATACATATTTTTAAAGGCTGTTTTCTCAAAATTATTTTTTTCTCCTGCACCGAGCCATAAATCTATACTTCAGTAGCATTTACACACAAAACTTTACATTTTTATCCCTATAGTCTATATCCTGAAGGTTTTTACAGAGGGATTTGTTCAGCTATAATTTGCTTGATTATATACAACATTTTATTCCCCCAAAAAGTTTGAAAATGTATTGTTTTCTGTCCGTTCTAAGTATTTTCTGAATTATGGAGTGACAAAAATGAGATTCCCTCTGTAAAAACTTTTGACTCTAATATGTCAATAAAATGAAATAAGAATTTTGAAACCAACTTCATCCAGTGTTTAGATTTTTGTTCTAGAAATGTATGCAAATTAGCACATATTTCATTAAATAATGCCTCATTTGCATATTTAAACCTAACATTTTAGAAAGCTTGTAATACAAAAAATGTTTGCAATTATCAATGTAATCAATCAACTAGGTAAGTAAGGTGATAACTATTAGTTCATTTTTTTACCCTATTCACCTGCGGTGTCTCGTTCTCAATGATAGAAGTCAAACATCTGACTGAGGAGTGATGTGCATAATGAATCGGTCCCAATGAGAAAGTAAATGTCTTTAAGGACACTCCTGACATTAATAGAGAGATGTAAAGCCACTGACTCTTGTGTTCTGTGTTTTTTGGCCGCTGGTTCGTCGGGCTGCTCTGAAGACTCCTGAGATCCCGGATCGGCTGCAGCGGACGCTTCATCTGCTGTTCACATCAAAACACACATGCTTTATGATTTATGGCCATCAAAACTCTTCATATTTTAGCTCTAAACATTTTAGTGCATCTCTTTCATTACTATAATAATCTCTGATTGTTATAATCATCGCACATTTCCTATATTTTAAATTAATTTATATTATGCTTTGCATATTTTGTGCATTTGTTTATTTCACTTGTTTACTGTATAAATCAAATTGTCTGATTTGATTATTTTATTGGGTGTGTGTGGATTGTATATGTTCATGTATGTATTAATCAGCACTGCATTAAACCTGCTGATATGCAAAAAATATCTAATATACCCAATTTAATGATTCTGAGTTATAAAAAATATGAATAAAATTCCCATCATGCCACAAAATAATGAAGATTTTTCAAACATTACCCATGTATCGGCTTTAATGCACTTATCAAAACAAAAACAGACACGTCTCAAGCTTTGATTTTAATGAGAAAAATGTATAATTTAACTTACAATCCTCAAAGGAGTGGAAATGTATTTAAATACTACTTAATGTCAAAGAACTTTACATGAATAAGTTTATAAATAAGCTTTTTCACAAAATCTGATTTTCTGCAGCTGTTTTGATGCAATAAAAGCAGAAAACACTTGCATTTTCTTTTATTACCGGCCATAATTCTAACCTTAAAATCAGGATCAGGCATAAAATAATGTGAAAACTGTGTGAGAATTGAACAAATAGTTGTAATCTGGCTCAGATTCAGACAGGAATCATGTCTTTGTGGTGTTTTTATGCTGATTAAGAGACTTTTTCATTTTACAAATGGCCGTCAAAAGCAAAAATGCTCTGAAATGCATCATTTGTGACCTGTGCTGGCAAAATGAGTCACAATGAGCTTAAAAGACTTTTAAAATGATGTATGATTGGTTGGAATCGGACGTAAAACGACGAGCTGAAGTCGATAGTCAGACAATATTGAGTTAAAAAAGGTTTCAAAGCAAAATCACAGAGCAACATTGCATCTTTTCCTCCAGTTCATTTCTTAATAATATTATTAATTATCACAATATAGCCTTTTTTATTTTATCTTTGTTATTATAAATTAGAACAGATGCAAAAAAGCAGTAGAACAAATATAAGAAAGAAAGAAATAATGCATTTTTAATTTTACATCTAAACAAAATCATTCAAGTAAGAAAAACAAATAATCAAATGTAAAAATCCCTTTAGTGTGTTCATAACATTATTAAAACTACAAAAGCATTTCAATCAAGTGCAGTGAGTGATCCCCTCTTTTCTTTTATCGTTAGATTATCATTAATGAGACAGACAGTCTGTATATTAAGACCTGCTGTAATGCACAGATCTAATGTAATGTTACACATCTGGGCCCGTATTCATAAAGACTCTAAGACTCCTCTCAGAGAGCTCCTAATTTAGCTTAAAAATGTCTAGCTAGGAGTCTTAGCTTAAAAGTGATTCAGGACCAATCTGAGAGCAACTCTGAGCGAGGAAAAGACAAACACTGTTATCTTAGTGAGGAGGCGGGGCTGACCCCGTTGCTAGCTATGACACAGTCTTTTGAAGACTGTGATTGGTTGGTTGTCCAAGAAGGAAATAAAAGAGCGCTTTTAAGAGTAGAGTTTATTATAAGCCTTCACTTTGAAATTACAGGCGTCATTTTTCCTGTTTAACCGTACTCTCACATATTATATATGTAGCCTACATATTCTTTATTTTTTATTTACCATGCTGTTTATGTATTTTGCAATACATATATGTACTATATGTATTGTACAGGAAATAAACAGAGATATAATAAGGTTTTGAAAGTGCTGTAATTGTTTGTGTGATCTCTTTGCTTATAGAAGGTTGTGACAGACCCAAATCATCGCTGCTGCATAGCTGCATTTTTCCAGTTGCTAAATATGTTAATGTAGTTAGTGTAGTGATTACGTGCATTTCTGGTGCTATGGTATTTCTGCGCGGTGTCAGAGATGTTAGCGTGTCTCTAATAAGATCGTTATAACTGCACGATCTAATGTGTAGCATCTTATTAACTCACTGTCATGCATTGTGTGCAACACATTTCTTCATGTTTGGTTCATTTTCTCATCATTTTCTCATCGTTCATTTGAAGGAAATAAAAGAGTGCTTTTAAGAGTAGAGTTTATTATAAGCCTTCACTTTGAAATTACAGGCGTCATTTTTCCTCTCTCTCTCTCGCACGCGCACACACACACACATTATATTCTTTATTTACCATGCTGTCATACTTAACGTATTCTATAGGAATTGAACAGCGACACAATAAGGTTCTGAAAGTGCTGTAACAGACCCAAATCATCGCTGCTGCATAGTTGCATTTTTCCAGTTGCTAAATATGTTAATGTAGTTAATGTAGTGATTACGTCCATTTCTGGTGCTATGGTATTTCTGCCATGATGTTAGCGTGTCTCTAATAAGATCGTTATAACTGCACGATCTAATGTGTAGCATCTTATTAACTCACTGTCATGCATTGTGTGCAACACATTTCTTCATGTTTGGTTCATTTTCTCCGCTGCTAAAGAAACTCTTAAGCCTCTTAAAAGTCCTCGTCCGTACTCCTAACCATTTCGGACCTTAAGACCTCTTTTAAGTGTTAAGATGCTTTCTGAATTACTTTTATCTTTACTAGGATCTTTTCTTTAATTTTAAGAGGAAACGCCCACATTTCTAAGTATTTTCTCAGAATTTTGTTACTAGAAGCAGCTCTTAGCACTAAGATGTTTCATGAATACGGGCCCAGATGTTTTTCCTCAAACATTCACTTTAGATTATGTTTGCGTGAATACTTGAATACTGTATTTCTGTGTATATTTATCGAGAACACACGCTTCTAATAACATTCAGCGCGAGAAGCGAGAGGAGAAAAGATACTCTTCTCAGAAAACATACAAATAAAGATAATTTTAGATGTTTAATTACTATTTGGAGCATGGGATCACTAGACGAGGCCTTAATGAACTCATCTTTGTGAAAACCTCAAATTAAAATTTTTCACTTCTAGCTCAAAATTAGCATGTGCGCATTAACACTCATTTTGCCAGCACGGATCACATATTTAGTGAGAAAATATGACATGCAAAACCAAAACTGGCACTATTTTTGGGAATAAGCAGCACAAAATTAGTAAGAAACAAGTGTTTCATTCAGCAAATATGATGCAGGGCTGTATAATGTATAAAAGGTTTTTTCACTCCTGCTTGTTGTTATTCTTCAGGAAACAAGTGTTTTGTAGAATTACTAAAACATTCCTCCTTTTCTGTCACGATTGCATGATATCTGTATATTTGGTTCATGCACAATTACCTCTGCTGCTGCTGGCTTCTGATTGGCTGTCGCTGCTGGCCACAGATTTCTGCTCGTTTTCTCTCTTTCTGTCCGGCTGACGAGCCTGAAACTCCTGTGTGTTCAGTTAGCAAGAGAGCCACAGATTTACCAAATACAGCAGGTAACATAAGTAGTGAACACGTCACTATTTTTCTCAGTAAATATATTTCTAAACGTGCTGTTGATATGAAATTTTCACCAGATGTCGGTAACAACCCAAATAATCCATACATACAAAGAAAACAAAACAAATAAGTTCAGAAATTAAGTTATGTGTAATAAAATGGAGTGACACACGGGAAAAAGTATTGAATTACTGAAATTTATATAATACTTTGTACAAAAGCCTTTGTTGGTGATGACAGCTTCAAGACACCTCCTGAAGGAGAAACTAGACGCATGCATTGCTCAGGTGTGATTTAGTCTTCAAATCTTGAAGGATCTGTGAGTCTCTTCTATGAACTCTGACCTTTAGTTCTTATTTTCTATTGGATTCGAGTCAGGTGATTGGCTGGCCGTTCTAGCAGCTTTATTCTCGTTCTCTGAAACCAGTCGAGAGTTTGCTTGGCTGTGTTTGGGATCATTGTCTTGTTTCATCTTCATCATCCTGGTACTGTAGGTGTTGGGACTGAAGCAGCTAATTGCTGTCTAATTACTGATAGATTTCAGCTGGTGTCTTGGCTTTATTCACCTCCCTTTCTTCATGTGTTCAATACTTTTTCCCTGCATCATTCCACTTTATTACACATAACTTAATTTCTGAATTTATTTGTATTGTTTTCTTTGAATGCATGGATTACTTTGGTTGTTACCAACATATGGTGAAAATTTCATGTCAACAGCACCTTTAGAAATATATTTACTGAGAAAAATGGTGACGTGTTCAATACTTATTTTACCCGCTGTATATGCCATAATATAGGGGTGGGCGATATGACCAAAATCTTATATCACGATATGACTAATTTTATATCACGATAACGATATATATATCACAATATAGTAATTTTTTTTCTTTTAAAAAGGTTTTTATGATATTAAAATCTTTGATACTATAGAATTTTCATAATCCTTGTCACCAATGTCAATATCAAACTAATACAAGCCTAACAAGACACACACACACAAAAAAAAAGAAGAAAAACTCAAGCTTACTGAAGATAAATAAACAGTCAGTGATGAAATAAGATTAAGAAACTAATTGCAAGCAATAGAACAAAAAACTACAATAAATAAGAAAAGCTACATACATTGTGTAAATTAATATATAATTTATATATATATATATATATGATAGATATAATTAACGTGTATTATGTATAGATTCTATACATATATATAAATATATCATTATTGTTTTATTTTTTTTATTTCTTCTTCTTAAAGTTACAAAAGTGATTTAGTCAAGAGCAGTGAGAGATTTTCTAGCAATGTGCTATGATTAATATGAATGACAGACAGAACGAATATTGGACAGCTTCCCCTTTAAGACCGAAGTCCGGATCCAATACACTGTTACATGTGTTTTCTCTTTCAGCTGTTTTCTCTCTTAAGACCTAAATCGCTGTGTTTATGAGGATACTTGCAAAGACGGGGATTCTGACGCATATACGTGTGTTTATGTAATCATTCAAAGTCAATAAAGCGGCAAAAAAAAAGCACGGTCCTCTCACACTGAAACAGAGACAGCGCACACATAGCTCTGTTGTTTGTGTTTCAACAGCTTAAAATCGGTTGCTTTAAAACTGCAGTGCTTAAAAACACGTGACCATGCTACAGATGTAGTCCCTCGTTTAGTTCTGGTCGTTCTCCACCTGCTTCTGTCTCCCCTTCACGTCCCGTGGTGGCGTGTAAGGATTGCAGTCATCCAAATTATGAACAAGTATTACCGTAAACAATGTATTATGCGACACCACGAAATAAACGATAGAACATAATATGAAACGATAGACTTTTTATTTCGTCCATCCGATATATATCGTCATTTCGCACAGCCCTAACATAATATATTATTTATTTGGTGAAAAGTGTTGTATGTCAAAAAAAAAATCAAATGTACAATCCATACACAGCTGATAACACACACACACTCACATTGGTGAAATAGCGCGTGTGCGGCGTGTAGTGCCGCGGGAATCCCATGTGTGGGGTTTTGATGGCGACCCCCATCGGAATGGGCCCCAGAAGAGACGCTCTGGACCCCGCAGTGAAGAACTGAGGAAACTGCTGGCCTCCCATCGCAAAGCCACGCATGCCGCTCGCTTCACACAGGACCAAACACACAGTCAGTACAACACTTACAGGACGCCCCTCCCCTCAAAATTACATTGTGGAAAAAATGACTGTATTAGAGTTATGAGAATCACTACAAAGAATAATGGGAATCACAAATAAATTCAAAAGTCTGGATGCCTTGCAGAAATGCTACAAATAATAAAAACAACTTCCCTGGATAAATCTGGAATATTTTACATTTATTTTATGCATTATTAATGTGAAATTGTCTCTAAATAAATAATGAATGAACACATAAATAAAGGTTCAAGAAAGAAGCTTCAAAATACTTTTTCTCTTTTGATTTTGAGGTGAAACCAATTATATTTACTTGATAACATATTACTAATTATATAGTTCATTATGTATATAATGTAGGTTATCAAGAGAGTACTACTTGAAAAGAAAAGAACAATTCATGGAAACTTGTTTTGTCAATATCAGAGCTATTACAGTTAACTAAAACTAAAATTAAAAACCCTTTTAATTCCTTGAAATAAAATAAAATTTAAATTAAATAAAAAAATTAAAAAACTTATTTCAGCTAGTTGACAAGTCTTTTTTCATTTTCATTTAACTAAAAATAATAAATAAATAATAAAAACTATGTAGACATATTTTAAAACACATTATGGAATGAATAAAATTACTAAAATTTCAACTAAAATTAAAAACAATGTAAAAAATAAAATCTAATTCAAAATACTAACAAAAACTCTATTAGAATATCAATACTACTAATAATTTAACAGGGGTCAAATATAAGGGTCAATTGAAATAAGGGAAATTGAGATAGCACTGAGCAAGCTGAATAAATAATCTTTCCATTGATGTATGGTTTGTTATGATAGGACAATATTTGGCTGAGATACAACTATTTGTAAATCTGGAATCTGAGGGAGCAAAAAAATCTAAATATTGAGAAAATCACCTTTAAAGTTGTTCAAATGAAGTTCTTAGCAATGCATATTACTAATCAAAAATTAACTTTTGATATATTTACGGTATGAAATTTACAAAATATCTTCACGGAACATGATCTTAATATCCTAATGATTTTTGTCATAAAAGAAAAATGGATAATTTTGACCCGTACAATGTATTGTTGTCTATTGCTACAAATATACCTGTGTTATTTATGACTGCTTTTGTGCTCCAGGGTCACATATACTGTACCCCTTTTCCACCAAGGCAGTTCCAGTGCTGGTTCAGAGCCAGAGCCTAGTTTCAAACCGGTTCTTTGTTTTTCGACACCCAAAGCACCAGCTCCGAACCAGGAAAAGTGGTTCGTAAGTAGCACCAAAACATTGCTGGGCTAGAAGGAAGAACCGCTTGCGTCAGGGGCTGGGGGCGGAGTTACCGTGACCAACAAGACGAAAGAAACTGTGGACCGCCATATTTGAAATAGCAGCTAAACACGAACATGTTGGATTCGCCGTATTTGGATGCCGATGTAGGTTCGCAAAGCCATGAACATCAATAGCAACGCAACGTCCGCCATTGTTGATGGTTTGTTTAGGCTTGTTCGGGATGGATCAGCGCTGCGCGGACCGTTCGGTGCGAGGCATCGGGGTGCTGCGGGAGCGACTGGAAAGCAGACGGCTCTTTATGCTTTTGGATCGCTCTCGCGGTGCTTTAGTGTGTTGTGTGCCTATCGATCGATCTGTCTGCGTGGCACTGATGCACTTCGAAAAAGTCTGTTATGTTTGGCGCTGCCGCGCTAGTGAAACGAAACATGAAACGTATTCAGTGACGTAAGACCTGGCTCTGTATTGGCTCTCTAGCCTGTGGAAAAGCAACCGGTTCTTAAAGGGCTCGCCAGTCGAACCAACTAAGAACCGGCAGTAGCACTGGCTCTGAACTAGCACCTGGTTCCTGCTGGTGGAAAGGGGGTAATAGTGCATGCTATATTAGGAGGCATGAGTTTACCCTGCATCTGCTGCATGAGCAGCGCCCCCTGCAGCATGGGGTTGGGAGCCATGATGGTCTGCGCGGCGGAGCACAGGTTGACCATGCGGGCAGATGGAGGCGCAGGAGCCGCCATGGACCTGAAAACACAAACACAGGGCAGATAAACTCACACGTTCATCATGCATCACAATATTCAGCACTCAGAGTAATGTTATGCAGTCAAACCTAACTATATTCATTCAGACACCTTCAACATTTCTCACATTATCACAGTTTATTTGCTATTTGTTTAGAAAATGGTAATAAAATATGACAAGAAGTGCGTCAGAACATATTGATCTTGATAATGTCAGATAACGTTGATAGAAAGGTATGTAATGAATTCGGTTGAATATCTGTCAGATGTTAAATTTAAGACACAATTAGATAAAACCAGTTTAGCTCAACCAATCACCAAGCAATGCTTAATTTAGTTCAGTCTGTGTGTGAAAAGATCACATTAGCAATTAAAGAAAAACACTTCAGCAAAACATGATCAGGTCAAAGTGTCTGGATCATTTTTGGTAGCAAATGTTTATCAGTTTTACTGCTAGTCCACTGTATGAAGAATTTTTAGGTATAATATGTCACAGTTGACTTTATTTTGCTCTCCTCATGTACATAAATGAACTATAGTGTCCTGCACCCGCTAGTAAACAAATATCAAAAATTATATCTGGTGTCTGAATAATTTTTTTGGTTTGACAATATGTAATGTTGAGTGTAATGATTTTAACGGGTGAGTGAAAGGAGGTGTTTGACCTTCACAAAATACTGTTCAACCTTCTTATGAGGTATAACAAATTATTATGTGGGCTGTTTTGTTTTACGTTTAATTTTTATGAGATTTTTTTTGTAATCCTGTAATAAAAATATTGATTTGAAAAGGCAAAATTTTCAATATTGTTTTATTTTTTAGTGCTGTCAAATGATTAATCGCATCCAAAATAAAAGTTTTTGTTTACATAATATATGTGTGTACTGTGTATATTTATTATGTATATATAAATACACACACATGCACGTACTGTATATATTTATGAAAAATATGTTGTTTATGTATTAAATATATTTATATAATATAAAATATAATAATATAAATATATAAATGTTAGGGTTAGGGTTTTTTAAATATAGAAAATCAGATAAGTCTAAATGTCAATCAAAAACATTTTCAATACGCAAATATCAATGAAAGAAACTTATCTCACTATTTACAGGGTATCTGCAGAATTTTTAAAAATCAATTTAAGGCAATTTATGAACCTTTTTAAGAGCTGCACAATGTCTAAAATATAAAAATAAGGAGAAGCCTAAAACAGGCCAGAGGCCCGGCCTGCGTCTGAACTATGACGTGAAAATTGGCCCGAAGCCCACCCCTGGAGGCGTAAAAAAGTCAGGGCCCGTTGGGCCCGGGCTGAAATTCAGGGCTCTAATTTAAAGCCATTATCGGCCGATTCGGATATTTGTCCGATAATATCGTGCTTCCCTAAGAGTTATGAGATTTGGAGCGCACTGGTAATAAGTGTGAGGAAAGAGAAGGGTCTGAGTGTGCTGCTGGCGGTACCGTGCGTGTGTGATGTGATGAGCGGGCGGAGGCTGTGGTGGAGGAGGTGGAGGAGGAGGCGTCTGCTGCTGGAACAGCTGCTGTAGCTGCCGCAGATGCTGATGAAACTGCTGCTGCTGCTGTTGCTGCTGCTGCTGCTGATGATGCTGGTGGTGAGGGTTAAACATGCTGACGTCTGCCTGTCGATACCAGAGATTCACCGCTTCACTGCAGCCTGAGAGAAAACACACACACATATAACACGCTTTAACATGTGCAGAACATTACATTTAGTGGTCGACCGATTAGGGCTGATCCGAATACCATTTTTTGAGCTTCGAAGCTTCGGTAGTAATCAACACCGAATATTCGAAGCTTCGGAGGGAGGGGCCTGAACATATTTTTCTCTCTAATATAGGCAGGAATCTCTGTGCATATGTCTGTCTGATTGCATGTTTATTATGTGGAGAACCGTTCATCCAATCGACTTCAGGTGTGGCGGGTGTGTTGCTGCGGACCCAAGGGAGTGCAGTCTCGCATTTTGGTGCAATATGGACACGGGACACGTTCAGAATTAATAAACTTTTAATAAAGTACAGAACAGCGTGAGCCGGCGCGGGCAGGGCTTATATGCTCCGAGAACGGACACTGCACTAGTGATACAAAACACACAGGTCTGTTAAGAGTAATACTTTTAATAAGGTAGCCCAGCGCTTAATTTGTAAATTGAGAGGTCCTGGAAGTGTATCCCCCAGTCGCATGCATGCAGCGGTACAGGCGGACCATTGATGATATCTCCAAGGTTAATAAAGCTATATAACACGTGAATTCTTTAAGTTATTGTTTTACAGCTATCACATGGCTCATCTATTAAAATAAATGCTTTTATTCTTCTGTAGGCTAACGATCGAAATTCACTGCACTGAATTGAGAATGTCTAACGTTACTGAAAATCCACAAACATACCGTTTTCCATGCTTTTATCCAGAGAGGAGCATAACCAATGGATAAAAGTGAATGATACATTAATAAATGATTAATGATCAATAACTATTTTTCATTTTAACATAACGTATGACTAGAACTAAAATAGGGCATGATGATATGATGTAAACATCTATTATGGAAGCCCATTTCCAAAACAGAATTTAAAAAAATTATATAATTGCACATTTTTAACTCACAATTTTGTGTTTACGTCTCTCAATTCTGGCTTTTTCTTTTGTTGCAGAATTGCAAGATATAAACACAGGTAACACTTTACTTAAAGCCTTTTTGTATAATGCATTTTAAAGGGGTATTAAAGAGTATAATGCATTATAATTATTCATAATGTGCGTTGTAATACATTATATCTTGTCGTTAATAATTATAATGGAATTTAAAATGCAAAGTGTAACAATAAATTGATAAGCGTTATAATGTATTAACTGTGGTTATAATTATTCATAAGATTGTACAATGCAGTATAAGGTGCATTAATTAATGCATTAAAACTACTTTTATAATACATTACGCATAAAGGCTTTAAGTAAAGTGTTACCAAACACAGAATTATTAGTTTTTCTGACAATTTCGTTTCATCTTGCAATTCTGCTTTTTGTTTCCACCACAGAATAAAAAATAAAAAAGGTAATTATGACTTTTTATCTCATAATTCAGATTTTTTTTCCCTCGTAATTTTGTGTTTAGTGCTATAAAATGATTAATAACATCCAAAATAAAAAAAATTGTTCACATAATATATGTGTGTGTTCTGTGTATATTTATTATGTATATATAAATACACACACATGCATGTATATATTTAAGAAAAATATGTTATGTTTATATTTTAAATATATTTATATATAATATAAATTATAAGAATTTAAATATATACATGTGAATATTTTCCAAATATATACTGTATGTGTGTGTCTTTATATATACATAAATATACACAGCACACACACATATATTATGTAAACAAAAACTTTTATTTTGGATGCGATTACTCGTGATTAATAATTTGACAGCACTAGTTTTTATCTGTTATATCATGAGTTTCTGTCAGAATTGCAAGAAAAAAAACATTTAAAAACTCACAAGTACCTTTTCTATTTTTATAAACAAACAGCTTCAGTACATTTTGCATCTGCATACACGTCAAAATAGCATAATTCTGTCTTCATATGTTATGGAAACAACCCGTTCATTATTAACAGCCCAGGTTTTATGCTTATTTCAGATAAAAAGAGATTATCCAATCATAACAGAAGTCATTTACATTGAGATCTCCATTTATATATTTACATGTGTAGTAGCAAAAAACAGCTTGTTTAATTGAAAAGGTCAAAAAGAGGATAAAAATAACCAACAAAATGGAAAAACTAAATGTTTTTGTGCACTAAACCTCGACTAACATTGAAAAACAAAACATAGAAAAGCCCATAAATGCTAAATATAAAACAATACAGTGTATAATATGTTTTATATATATAGAAATATAAAACAGCCCTAGCAGTCAGTTCTGACAGATCAAAATAATACAGATGAATAGAATGAAGTCAATCATTCATCTGATAAACATCTAGACTAACCAGATGTTGACCTTCAGTATTTCTAGTTAACTAGACGAATGATACAAAGCTATCCAGAACAAAAACAACAGCTCGCCAGTCTGTCTCAAATCATCGTCTCCTACATAGACAGCAGCATTTACAGCACCCTAAACCTGCGTTTTATAAATCAAATGCGCAATTACTCCCGAAAGATGCTGTCTAGATAGGCGCCTCGGCAGGCTTTAGGACAGAGCCGTAATCTTTATCTGTGTGCTATCCGCTAAGAGCTAGCAGTCCATAAACACGACAACACCAGCGCGCCCCCGCAAACCTCTCTCATAACGCTCATATTCTGAACCCTGGCGTCTGTTCATCTGCAGAATAAAAGATACTCACGAACTCTGCCGACGGGATTATGAGTTTAATACCGGAGAAACGAAGACAGCCTGATGAAACCTCCTCTGTCACGTTAGCGGCGCTAAAGCTAACACACTCTCGCCGGTGTGAGCGCGATCATAGCGAGTGACACACAGCGAGCGCCCCCTGCAGGACCGGAGGAGCGACTGCGCATCACAGGCAATACACTACATGTCTAGTTTCATTTATTTATCAATCATATTGTGTTATGTGTTCCCTCCTGGTGGAATGACCTGCCCAACTCAATCCGAGCAGCTGAGTCCTTACCCATCTTCAACAATCTCTTCCATCTTTATTAACTCTAGCACTCTCTATTCTAATTCTATTTTATCTATTTGTTTTCTTTTTTAATAAAAACAACACTCGACCCTCTACACTTGCACTCTCTATTCGTTTTCTAACTGCTTCTCATCTGAAATACTGCTACTATGTACTACAAGTGTAATGTGTAAGTAGTGTAAAACCCTGTAGATGAGCCTGCGGCAGCTTTCCTGATGATTATTACATGCACAAGAACATGATCAACTATAATGCTTAATATTTCATCAGCAACAAATGACCCTTGACCTCATCCCCTCCTATTCCTCTTTGTCTCCTACTACCAGGATTCATTTCTCAAAACACATAATCACTTGTGCTCTTGTTCATATCATCCTGAGATCCTGAGCTGTGTGTCATCAGTTTAGCTACTGAATGTTCACACATGGATAAATGTGTGCTGTTTGAGTTCATTTTCTGATGCGTGAGTTATTGTGTGTTTGTGTTTTCTGAATGAGAACATGGTTAAAGGGATAGTTCACTTTGAAATTAAAATGTTGGTATCTATCAGCTTACCCCAAGGGCATCCAAGATGTAGGTGTCTTTTTTTCTTCAGTAGATCCAATTTTGATGTTTTTAGGTCAAACCGTTCTAGTCTGTCAGTCATATAATGGCAGGTATAGGTCACTGTCTCTATAAGAGGGAAAAAGAGCATGCACAGAGAAATCCAAATTAAACAATTCCCCATCGTAACTACACATTGATGGCCTAAGACACGAAACGAGCGGTTTGTGTGAGAAAACGAACAGTATTTATATCGTTTTTTACCTCTTGTACACAACCATGTCCAAGTGATCTGAGTGCGCACACGCATCCGGTGTGTGACGTGTGTGTGCGCGCGCTCTGGCTCACGCTGCGGGGCGTCGGCGTCAACGCTTGACGGAGGGCGTGTCTGAAGCGTGGTGCTGACGCGCCGTCATAGTTACAACAACCAATCACATACTTCTCTGGTGTTGCATGAACGGGATTGGGTATTTGCATGAGGCGATCTGATTGGCTGACGCCTCCGTTGGCGCTTGAAAAGTTGCGTCAGCACCACGCTTCAGACACGCCCTCCGTCAAGCGTTGACGCCGACGCCCCGTGTGAATGCAGCGTGAGCCAGAGCGCGCGCACACACACGTCACACACCGGATGTGTGTGTGCACTCAGATCACTTGGACATGGTTGTGTACAAGAGGTAAAAAACGATATAAATACTGTTCGTTTTCTCACACAAACCGCTCGTTTCGTGTCTTAGGCCATCAATGTGTAGTTACGATGGGGAATTGTTTAATTTGGATTTCTCTGTGCATGTTCTTTTTCCCTCTTATAGAGACAGTGACCTATACCTGCCATTATATGACTGACAGACTAGAACGGTTTGACCTAAAAACATCAAAATTGGATCTACTGAAGAAAAAAAGACACCTACATCTTGGATGCCCTTGGGGTAAGCTGATAGATACCACATTTTAATTTCAAAGTGAACTATCCCTTTAAACCAGTGCAAAATGATGCTGTTTTTGTGTCGAGTTTTGCAGAAAACACTGAGCGAATTGTAACGTGTGTGAAAGCAGGTGAAATGTGTTCAGAAAAGTGTCTTTGTTTTGAGAACTGTATGAATGGTTTGGAAATTTGTGCCAAATGAATCAGTTACAGTGTGTTAGCAATCGAGAAAAACTGTAAATGCAGTGCTTCATTTTGCAAGAGATGTGAGGAATGTGTGTGCAATTGAAAGCAGTTGAAAAAAACTGTAATATTTCTGTCCTGTCTGTTTAAGTGTCAGGTTTCAGAAATTATGTGACAAGTATAAGATTTTGTGTAAGCAGCTGAAAAACCCTGTAACTTGAAAAGTGCGTCGCCTAGCGACAAGAGAATAGCGGCTCATCCGCTCATCATCTCAGAGAGAGAGAGAGAGAGAGAGAGAGAGAGAGAGAGAGAGAGAGAGAGAGACCGCAGAGAGAGAGAGAGAGAGAGAGAGAGAGACCGCAGAGAGAGAGAGAGAGAGAGAGAGAGAAAAAATAATCAATGCAGAAATAAAGCAGCCGAGGCGCTGGAATCGTTGTTTCTCCGGTGAAGCTCGAGCAGTGCCGGTCAGTCGCGATGGGGAACCAGGGGATGGAGGACCTGATCCCGCTGGTCAACCGAATGCAGGATGCGTTCTCCGCCATCGGACAGAACGCGAGCCTGGACCTGCCGCAGATCGCGGTGGTGGGCGGACAGAGCGCCGGGAAAAGCTCCGTGCTCGAGAACTTCGTGGGGAAGTGAGTCCTTCATTTATTAAAACACACACATTAATCATTAATACACCGTAATCATACGCGTACTGCAAATGCACGCAGCATTAACCTTATATTCCGGCTCAGTCGCAACCCCCATCATGCCTCAATGATATGTAAAGGTCATCGTGAGGATCCTGATAATAACCTTTAAATGTTATTGAGACATGATGGAGGGAGGATCATTCGCTGCAATGCTGAAAATCACCAGCCTTGTTCACAACAACACCATCTTCTTACATAATCCTCCTCATTTATAGTGAATACTTCATTATGCATTAGTGCATCATCATCACCATTAGTGTGTGCGTTAATAACAACAACAATAATAATAATGCACAAGGTCATTAACATGAAAACCATTATAAACACTGTAAGCTCTGGTTCTGTGAAGAAAGAGCGTGAAACATGGATGCTGCTGGGATGTTGTTTACTAGAGCTGTAGATTCAACCTGAGCTGAGCTTCTGATGAAACCACACAGATCTGCCTTATCATCTGCCCTCTTCTGATACACACGCTCTCTGATGCTGCATTATATCACTTCAATACCTATAGAACACAGCACTTACATATATAATACAAACTACATTCCTTATTAGTAGTTTGCTAAACCAGTCCTGTTTCATTTGATCTAACGTTTTAAAGTCTTAAAGTTGAGTGTGTGAGTGCAGCGTTTGGTGGGGAGGGATTCCTCAAAGTGTGTGTTTTGTTGTTAATTAGTGATCAGACGTACCAGAAACCTGGTGACAGAATCCCACATTGAAGGACTCCAGCAACCCAGAACAACTTCGTAAACATCTAGAAACACCCCAGCACCCAGAACAACTTCGTAAACATCTAGAAACACCCCAGCAACCTAGAACATCTTTGTAAACATCTAGAAACACCCCAGCAACCCATAACATCTTCATAAACATCTAGAAACTTTCCAGCAACCCATAACATCTTTGTAAACATCTAGAAACACCCCAAAATCCTAGAACATATTTGTAAACATCTAGAAACACCCCAAAATCCTAGAACATATTTGTAAACATCTAGAAACACCCCAAAAACCTAGAACATATTTGTAAACATCTAGAGACACCCAGGCAACCCAGAACATCTTCGTAAACATCTAGAAACACCCCAGCAACCTAGAACATCTTCGTAAACATCTAGAAACACCCCAGCAACCTAGAACATCTTTGTAAACATCTAGAAACACCCCAAAACCCAGAACATCTTCGTAAACATCTAGAAACACTCCAGAAACCCAGAACATCTTTGTAAACATCTAGAAACACCCCAGCAACCCAGAACATCTTCGTAAACATCTAGAAACACCCCAGCAACCCAGAACATCTTCGTAAACATCTAGAAACACCCAGGCAACCCAGAACATCTTCGTAAACATCTAGAAACAGAACATCTTTGTAAACATCTAGAAACACCCAGCAACCCAGAACATCTTCGTAAACATCTAGAAACACTCCAGAAACCCAGAACATCTTCGTAAACATCTAGAAACACCCAGGCAACCCAGAACATCTTCGTAAACATCTAGAAACACTCCAGAAACCCAGAACATCTTCGTAAACATCTAGAAACACCCAGGCAACCCAGAACATCTTCGTAAACATCTAGAAACACCCAGGCAACCCAGAACATCTTCGTAAACATCTAGAAACACCCCAGCAACCCAGAACATCTTCGTAAACATCTAGAAACATCCAGGCAACCCAGAACATCTTCGTAAACATCTAGAAACACCCAGGCAACCCAGAACATCTTCGTAAACATCTAGAAACACTCCAGCAACCCAGAACATCTTTGTAAACATCTAGAAACACCCCAGCAACCCAGAACATCTTCGTAAACATCTAGAAACATTCCAGCAACCCATAACATCTTTGTAAACATCTAGAAACACCCCAGCAACCCAGAACACCTTCGTAAACATCTAGAAACATTCCAGCAACCCATAACATCTTTGTAAACATCTAGAAACACCCCAGCAACCTAGAACATCTTCGTAAACATCTAGAAACACCCAGGCAACCCAGAACATCTTCGTAAACATCTAGAAACATTCCAGCAACCCATAACATCTTTGTAAACATCTAGAAACACCCCAGCAACCCAGAACATCTTCGTAAACATCTAGAAACAGCAACCCAGAACATCTTTGTAAACATCTAGAAACACCCCAGCAACCTAGAACATCTTCGTAAACATCACCCAGGCAACCCAGAACATCTTCGTAAACATCTAGAAACATTCCAGCAACCCATAACATCTTTGTAAACATCTAGAAACATCCAGGCAACCCAGAACATCTTCATAAACATCTAGAAACATTCCAGCAACCCATAACATCTTTGTAAACATCTAGAAACATTCCAGCAACCCATAACATCTTCATAAACATCTAGAAACATTCCAGCAACCCATAACATCTTCGTAAACATCTAGAAACACCCCAGCAACCCATAACATCTTCATAAACATCTAGAAACACCCAGCAACCCATAACATCTTTGTAAACATCTAGAAACACCCCAGCAACCCAGAACATCTTCGTAAACATCTAGAAACATTCCAGCAACCCATAACATCTTTGTAAACATCTAGAAACACCCAGGCAACCTAGAACATCTTCGTAAACATGTAGAGACACCCAGGCAACCCAGAACATCTTCGTAAACATATAGAAACACTCCAGAAACCCAGAACATCTTCGTAAACATATAGAAACACCCAGGCAACCCAGAACACCTTCAGAAACATCTAGAAACACCCAGGCAACCCAGAACATCTTCATAAACATCTAGAAACATTCCAGCAACCCATAACATCTTCATAAACATCTAGAAACATTCCAGCAACCCATAACATCTTTGTAAACATCTAGAAACACCCAGGCAACCCAGAACATCTTCGTAAACATGTAGAGACACCCAGGCAACCCAGAACATCTTCGTAAACATCTAGAAACATCCCAGCAACCCATAACATCTTTGTAAACATCTAGAAACACCCAGGCAACCCAGAACATCTTCGTAAACATCTAGAAACACCCAGGCAACCCAGAACATCTTCGTAAACATCTAGAAACACCCAGGCAACCCAGAACATCCTCGTAAACATCTAGAAACATTCCAGCAACCCATAACATCTTTGAAAACATCTAGAAACACCCAGGCAACCCAGAACATCTTCGTAAACATCTAGAAACACCCAGGCAACCCAGAACATCTTCGTAAACATCTAGAAACATTCCAGCAACCCATAACATCTTCATAAACATCTAGAAACATTCCAGCAACCCAGAACATCTTTGTAAACATCTAGAAACACCCCAGCAATCTAGAACATCTTCTTAAACATCTAGAAACACCCCAGCAACCCATAACATCTTTGTAAACATCTAGAAACACACAGGCAACCCAGAACATCTTCGTAAACATCTAGAAACACCCCAGCAACCCAGAACATCTTCATAAACATCTAGAAACACCCCAGCAACCCATAACATCTTTGTAAACATCTAGAAACACCCAGGCAACCCAGAACATCTTCGTAAACATCTAGAAACATTCCAGCAACCCATAACATCTTTGTAAACATCTAGAAACACCCCAGCAACCTAGAACATCTTCGTAAACATCTAGAAACACCCAGGCAACCCAGAACATCTTCGTAAACATCTAGAAACACTCCAGAAACCCAGAACATCTTCGTAAACATCTAGAAACACTCAGGCAACCCAGAACATCTTCGTAAACATCTAGAAACACCCCAGCAACCCAGAACATCTTCGTAAACATCTAGAAACACCCAGGCAACCCAGAACATCTTCGAAACATCTAGAAACACGCAGGCAACCCAGAACATCTTTGTAAACATCTAGAAACACCCCAGCAACCCATAACATCTTCATAAACATCTAGAAACATTCCAGCAACCCATAACATCTTTGTAAACATCTAGAAACACCCAGGCAACCTAGAACATCTTCGTAAACATGTAGAGACACCCAGGCAACCCAGAACATCTTCGTAAACATCTAGAAACACTCCAGAAACCCAGAACATCTTCGTAAACATCTAGAAACACTCCAGAAACCCAGAACATCTTCGTAAACATCTAGAAACACCCAGGCAACCCAGAACATCTTCGTAAACATCTAGAAACACCCAGGCAACCCAGAACATCTTCATAAACATCTAGAAACATTCCAGCAACCCATAACATCTTTGTAAACATCTAGAAACACCCAGGCAACCTAGAACATCTTCGTAAACATCTAGAAACACCCAGGCAACCCAGAACATCTTCATAAACATCTAGAAACATTCCAGCAACCCATAACATCTTTGTAAACATCTAGAAACACCCAGGCAACCCAGAACATCTTCATAAACATCTAGAAACATTCCAGCGACCCATAACATCTTTGTAAACATCTAGAAACACACAGGCAACCCAGAACATCTTCGTAAACATCTAGAAACATTCCAGCGACCCATAACATCTTTGTAAACATCTAGAAACACACAGGCAACCCAGAACATCTTCGTAAACATCTAGAAACACCCAGGCAACCCAGAACATCTTCATAAACATCTAGAAACATTCCAGCAACCCATAACATCTTTGTAAACATCTAGAAACACCCAGGCAACCCAGAACATCTTCATAAACATCTAGAAACACGCAGGCCACCCAGAACATCTTTGTAAACATCTAGAAACACACAGGCAACCCAGAACATCTTCGTAAACATCTAGAAACACCCAGGCAACCCAGAACATCTTCATAAACATCTAGAAACATTCCAGCAACCCATAACATCTTTGTAAACATCTAGAAACACACAGGCAACCCAGAACATCTTCGTAAACATCTAGAAACACCCAGGCAACCCAGAACATATTCATAAACATCTAGAAACATTCCAGCAACCCATAACATCTTCATAAACATCTAGAAACACCCAGGCAACCCAGAACATCTTCATAAACATCTAGAAACATTCCAGCAACCCAGAACATCTTTATAAACATCTAGAAACATTCCAGCAACCCATAACATCTTTGTAAACATCTAGAAACACCCCAGCAATCTAGAACATCTTCGTAAACATCTAGAGACACCCAGGCAACCCAGAACATCTTCGTAAACATCTAGAAACACCCCAGCAACCCATAATATCTTTGTAAACATCTAGAAACACACAGGCAACCCAGAACATCTTCGTAAACATCTAGAAACATTCCAGTAACCCATAACATCTTTGTAAACATCTAGAAACACCCCAGCAACCTAGAACATCTTCGTAAACATCTAGAAACACCCAGCAACCCAGAACATCTTCGTAAACATCTAGAAACACTCCAGAAACCCAGAACATCTTCGTAAACATGTAGAGACACCCAGCAACCCAGAACATCTTCGTAAACATCTAGAAACACCCAGCAACCCAGAACATCTTCGTAAACATCTAGAAACACCCAGGCAACCCAGAACATCTTCAGAAACATCTAGAAACACGCAGGCAACCCAGAACATCTTCGTAAACATCTAGAAACACCCAGGCAACCCAGAACATCTTCGTAAACATCTAGAAACACCCAGGCAACCCAGAACATCTTCGTAAACATCTAGAAACACTCCAGCAACCCAGAACATCTTCGTAAACATCTAGAAACACCCAGCAACCCAGAACATCTTCGTAAACATCTAGAAACACTCAGGCAACCCAGAACATCTTCGTAAATATCTAGAAACGCTCCAGCAACCTAGAACATATTCAGAAACATCTAGAAACACTCCAGCAACCCAGAACATCTTCAGAAACATCTAGAAACACTCAGGCAACCCAGAACATCTTCGTAAACATCTAGAAACACCCAGCAACCCAGAACACCTTCAGAAACATCTAGAAACACTCCAGCAACCCAGAACATCTTCGTAAACATCTAGAAACACTCCAGAAACCCAGAACATATTCAGAAACATCTAGAAACACGCAGGCAACCCAGAACATCTTCGTAAACATCTAGAAACACCCAGAAACCCAGAACACCTTCAGCAACCCAGAACATCTTCGTAAATATCTAGAAACACTCCAGCAACCTAGAACATCTTCAGAAACATCTAGAGACACCCAGGCAACCCAGAACATCTTCGTAAATATCTAGAAACACTCCAGCAACCCAGAACATCTTTGTAAACATCTAGAAACACCCAGGCAACCCAGAACATCTTCGTAAACATCTAGAGCATTAACATCTTTTTTTTTAAACAACAGATGCAACAGTTTTAAACAGTTTTTATTTAAACAACAGACACAAGACATTTACATCGATGCTCTTCATGTTTGTTATCAGACAGAAACAATTATCTAGAGTCGGTGTGTGCTGGATCGTCTCTGGTCCAGGAAGAGGAAGATGGTGGAGCGCTTTGAGCCTCTGGTTCATTGAGTCGTGCTCGAGTGGTTTTGGGCCGCATGTCTCTCGAGGAGGAATGTTTGCTTGTTCTTTCTGCAGTGTGTGTGAATAACTCAGTGTTACGCTGCATGATTCAGCAACTATTGCTGCTGAGGGAGCTCATGTGTGAACAGAGACACATTAACCAATTTCCATTGGATTCTGTACATGTTAAGCTACAAAAGTTGACTATGATCCCTTTTGTTCTGTTTTAGTGATTTCACTTATCTTTAATGCTGTAAAAGCAACATATATTACAAACAGTTTTATTAACCCCAATGTGTCAGCGTTCATAAATGAAGATATTACTTCTGTAAGACAAGCATTTGAGGAAGTGTTAGTTCCAACAAAAAGACAAAAAGATTGAGTCATTAAAAATTTAGATGAAAAGCTTGATAGAATAAAAAAATAAAGACCATAATTTGATGATTTTTAATTCAATGCAACAGAAAGGGATGAATTTTTTGGATCTTCTGAAGGACCAGGACTGGATACAGATGGTTAGAGGAAGCACAATCTGTACTCACTATCATTGTCTGCTATTTAAATCAGGCAAAATTAACCTTCTACACTATTATGACGAAAGCCTCGTCCTATATTTAGACCTCGAATCAAACAGACTGTAATTATCCTGAACACACACTCTTCAAAATCTGGAATGTCTTGCAAATCCTGGAAAACTACTAATTACATCTAAATAAAGATGCACAGGAGCAATCTGTGACGCAACCTCGAAATAAAGCATCTTATAAATAACAATAAAGCATAAACTTTCAAATCTTTACCTGCTGTAAGATGTGAGCATTGTTGTCATATTTATGCAGTATTTGATATCTTCATTGGTTGCCCGGCGTAAATAACCTACATGTCGCGGATGTTGCTTGTAATTTCTGCAGGGTTATTACAGTTTAGAAAAATTAATATATATAAAAAAAAAAAGCTAGTTGCCAAGGCAGTATTTATCATTTTAATTTAGTTTAACTTGATACATTAAAGTTACTAAAAATAAAAATAAATAACAGTTAATAAAAAAGAAAAATATATACAAAATATAGGCATATTTAAAAAAACAGCTAATAAAAATGACAAAAAACACAAAACAAAATTACTCAAATTTTAACTAATTTAAAATGAAAACAAAAAATAAAAACTAATTTAAAAAGCACTAATATTATCTCAATGATACTAAAATATTATTGCATATCTATAGGGTCATGTTACAAAAAAAACATTTATAGATTAAATTAATTCATAGAATAATTTGGTTCCAAAAAAAATAAATGGGTAGCACATTTTTTCAATTAATCTTAATGACTTTTCAGTATATATTGCCCAAGAATAATAAATAAATAAATAAATAGATAATAAAGCTAATTTGGCAAGTGTTGACCTGTAAAGTGGGGCATGTTGTCACAACGGGAGCCTACAAATGTGTATGAGAATTCATCAAAAACAGTGAAACAGTTATGAGGCTCAAAACAAAGAAACATACACAAATATGAAGGCATTGCTTGAAGGATTGCATTCACACACAATCACTCCATCTCTTCAGGGTTTGTAATCTGTTGGCCCTGATTAAGCTGCTTGCTGTTGATCCTTTTTACTTTTAATAGAAGCAGTCAGTCTGCAGTCACATACTGCCACCACCACCATCATCATTTTACCCATGTTTAAAATATATATAAGGACATTTTCCATTTTATGGGCGTATGTAGGTATGATCAACTGTTTGTTAAACCATCATGACGTCATTAGTCATCTTCAATGCGATGGATTTGCATAAAATGGTTATGCAAATGATTGCACAGTTCTCTCATGGTTCATGCATAATCTATATTTCCTGTGAAAGTAAACAGAATTTGTAACATCTCTATACATATGCATTGATATTGTACATATCTATGTCTATCCAAGCATTAAAAACTGTTCATACACACTTTATGAATGACTAATAATAACTAATGAGGTCATGCTGGAAAGATCAAAACAATTCAATTCAACAATTCAAATTCGAAATCAGTAGCACATGGCGCCTGCAACACAAGGTCATGGGTTCGATTCCCAGTGAATGCATGAACTATATACGTTGAATGCAACGCAAGTCACTTTGGATCAAAGCATCTGCCAAATGCATAAATGTAAATCACAAATTTATTAGCATTAGTTATCATCTTCCAGAGTAACAAATGCTCATATAGTAAAATGTCATATTTCATAATAGCAGCAGTCTAACACGACGCTTTGAAAATGAAATGGCATTTTTACACGAGGAAATCTGTGATTTGATAATGCATTGTGTTAAAGCATAACGAGCAGCGCTGATATGAAGACATTCTTCATCTTAATCTGCGAGCGGCAGCGTGAAATCGTTTGTTTGGCCTCTGAATCTGCAGAGACTGATGAAGTCTTATGAACGCTGACAGACGACTGCAGATGATTTACACGCTCCTCGTCCGATCGATGTGTCTGTGACACGCTCTCGGATCACACGCTCTCCCTGCGACGCCTCGTTTATCAGCGTCAGGTTCACTGTGATGCTCTACACCAGAATGACTGGAGAAGAGGCATGAATTACAGACGCTTGATCAAATTATCATCACGGTTATTTTGGTCAGTATTCAGATCACAGTTATTTAGCACGATTACTCATTGACTTTAGAAACATGCATTCACTGAACAGAGAAAAAACTAGTCTTTTTAACAGTGGATTTACTTTAATTATAATTCAACTGAAAAACACATTTAAAAAATGTAGATTTCTCTCAATATATGAAGAGTTAATTTGCTAACTAACACAATAAAACACGATAACGTAATAAAAACATGATTTTTGCAAATAAACTCTTCACACATGTGACCCTGGAGCACAAAAGCAGTCATAAGTAACACAGGTATATTTGTAGCAATAGACAACAACACATTGTATGGGTCAAAATTATACATTTTTCTTTTATGACAAAAAATCATTAGTATATTAAGATCATGTTCCATGAAGATATTTACTAAATTTCCTACCGTTAATATATCAAAACTTAATTTTGATTAGTAATATGCATTGCTAAGAACTACATTTGAACAACTTTAAAGGTGATTTTCTCAATATTTAGATTTTTTTGCACCCTCAGATTCCAGATTTACAAATAGTTGTATCTCAGACAAATATTGTCCTATCATAACAAATCATACATCAATGGAAAGATTATTTATTCAGCTTCAGATGATGTATAAATTTCAAAAAATTGACCCTTATGACTGGTTTTGTGCTCCAGGGTCACACACACACACACACATATATATATATATATATTTTTTTTTTTTTTTCTCAGATTTTTGATTTAACTACTCTGACACTATTGAATGAGAATAAAGCTTGGAATAAATTGAATCAACATTGCTCTGAATAATGGCTCTGTTATCTTCTATAGAGCTGATTTGCAGCTGAAATAGATTTTTTTTCATAATTGATGAATTCTACAACATTAACACTGTTGCTGCTTTGATCTGAATTGTATAACACGCTATAGAAATAAATGTGAATTGACAGTTAAATAATAAATAATAAATGAAAATATAAAATGCACAAATAAATAATGTAAAAATAATAAATAAAATTAAACAGTCAAATAAGATCAACTACTTGTACAGAAACCTACAGAACAATAATTCTCAAATACAATAATTGCTTCAATTCAAAATATAAAATTATTGATTCAAGACAAAAAAAAACAACAAAAAAAACTGAAAATGAATTTTTCAGTGCTAGTATGAAACAGAAGTTCAGGAGCACACATCAGTGTCTGTAGAAAGTCTGGAACAGGGATTCATGAAGCAGATTGTGTGTGAACATCAGGTCTGTTTCAGCACCACGGACAGCTCCAGAAGAACCATCAGCATTCCCACGATTCCCTGCTAGAGCCACAGACGACCCAGATTAACCTGCCGCTGGACTTTATTCTGCAAAACTCAGTCATTAACTAGTAGTTTAAATTCTGAAGGAAATATGAGCGGCCTTCGCCTGTCCAAAAGCCCCCATTATAATACTAGCGTGTAATACGAAATATGGGTTTAGTCAGGTGTAAGGTAAAATAGAATTATCATATTTGCATTATTTTACTTAAATAGTCATTTTTAATTTTATGGTGAAATGTATGTAATATTTCCTTTGCTTTTATTTGGTAATTTTAATATTTTTTTATTTAATAATTTGTATTATTATTAATTTTTTTTCAGCTGCTTACACACTAAATCTTCACTTGTCACACAGTTTCTGAAAGCTGTCACACAAACAGCAGCACACACCAAATCTACAAAACCAGACACTAATTATCAGCCTTTGACTCAGTTTTCAATTTCATTTAGCAAGAGATGTGAGGCATTTTGCATTTTGTGTGCAATTCTTGGATTTGTGTGTAAAGTTTTGAAAAAACGAGGCAAAGTTTTGAAAATGTGTGTAAGCAAACTGTATTATCTTTTAGCCATATTGATATATATAATCCTAAATATAAATATGTGGAAGAACTTGACTGGTCTGCATAAAACCAAGTCCTAATCCCAGTTTAACACCTCTGGTGTGACTGTAAATGCAGACCTTGAGCCAAAAACTCATCACCAAACACCAATGACTTGTACATACACTATATAGACAAAAGTATTGGCACCCCCTTCTTTAGAACAGAAAAATGCACTTCCAAATCTGTGGCAACAACGATGGGAACATAATTCATGTATTTAAAAATTGTATTTCATCTCTGTTGCAACAAGTGTCTAAAATGACTGAACCCATATGTACAAGTCATTGGTGTTTGGTGATGAGTTTTTGGCTCAAGGTCTGCATTTACAGTCACACCAGAGGTGTTAAACTGGGATTAGGACTTGGTTTTATGCAGACCAGTCAAGTTCTTCCACACTGACTCAATCAATCATTTTCTTTTTGAACCTTGTCTTATACACAGAGACATTGTCATGTTAGAATAGAAAAGAGTCCAAACTGTTGCTATAATATTAGAAGCACACAATTTCCTAGAATATCATTATATGCTTTAACATTAAGATTTGTACTCATAGAAATTACTAAAGTAGTCAAACCTGTTCATTAGAAGGGGGTGCCAATACTTTTGACAATATAGTGTATATAGCCCAAATTTTGGCTAAACTGTGTGGCCCTACAAACATGCACAGCAACCCTGGAATTATTTATAAAATCACATTTTACAATTTTTATCAGAAAAATTGCAATTTGTTTTTTTTGCTCAAACCATGCAGCCCTACTAAGGTGTTACATGCAGATGCCAGGGCACTACTAAACGGTTGCTAGGGTGTTGTGTGTGGTTGCTAGGGTGTTGTGTGTGGTTGCTAGCAGGTCTTGTGGTCTGTAAATGTGACTTGGGTTCCTCCTTCAGTGTGTGTCTGTGGGGTTTATTCACTGTTTATCGTTGGGAACACACAAGCGCTGCATGTGGTGATGTTTTCACTCAGGTCAGCTCTGAACAAACCTCCTCGAGCTCGTCGATAAAACCAGAAATAGATGAGAAGAGAAACATGAAAAAGACCTCAGCGGGTCTAATACAGATGAGAGTAAAGCGACGGACTGGATTCACTCTGAGGTCCAGATCAGGGTTATTAGAGTCTACTACAGTGTTTTTCAGCAGCTTACACACATTTTCAAAACTTTACACACAAATCCAAGAATTGCACACAAAATGCAAAACACCTCACATCTCTGAAGCACTGCATTCAAAATATCACAAACACATCTCCAAATCAAACATTTGCAAACACCTTTGCCATAATATTAATATTTTTGTGTTACATAGAGAATTGAGTGTTGTGTTTTGCAAAATGAAATTGATAACTGAGTCAAAGGCTGATAATTAGTGTCTGGTTTTGCAGATTTGGTGTGTGTTTGAGTGACAGCTTTCAGAAACTGTGTGACGAGGAAAGATTTAGTGTGTAAGCAGCTAAAAAAAAACTGTAAACCATAAAAAATTCATTAAATGAAATTAATGTCTACATTTTGTTAATTTCAGATAGTTGCCAAAGCAATATATCTAATTATAATTAACTTCAACTTGAACTAAAATAACTAAAACTGAAATAAAAAAAAAATTAAAAACTTTTTTTATTTAATTTTGTATATCTATATAGAAATAATTTAAATTTTAAAATTATTTCTATATAATTTTTTTTTTTTTTTTACCAAAATGTAAAAAAAAACTTAAATTAAAATGAAAAAGGCAAAATATAAAAATAAAAACTTAAATAGTATAATTCATATTTCATAATAATTCATAAAATATTAATAAAAACTGTAAGAGTATCTCAATGACACTAAAATAACACTGGCCCTGTCTTACATAATGAGTGAAATGAAGGATTATGTTTTTCATATATTATCTGGTTTAATCGCTGTATGAGAGCAGCAAACGACCCGTTACTGTAACTCTCTCCATTAAACATCATGTGATGCTCTGCTCAACACCGCAGCATCTCTTGTTTGTACTGCACAAATACAGCATGTGTAATGTTATAATCTATCACTATCTGACGGGCGGAAGCCAGTCGGTCTCCTCTGTATTGATGATAAATCACGGCGCTCTGGTGAATCTGAGCCGGTCTCAGCTGGATTACCTCTAATCTGATTCTCCTGCGTTCATTCGCTGCTTTAATCTGACGCTCCACAACAACAGTGTGCTTCATTCTCCTCAGACCGTAACCTCCACACACCAGCCGTCTGCAATCACACACAACACACTCCAGCACTCGTGAACACAAGACACATGATAGAAGATCATATGTGTCCCTGGAGCACAAAAGCAGTCATAAGTAACACAGGTATATTTGTAGCAATAGACAACAATACATTGTATGGGTCAAAATTATCAATTTTTCTTTTATGACAAAAATCATTAGGATATTAAGATCATGTTCCATGAAGATATTTTGTAAGCTTCCTACCGTAAATATATCAAAACTTAATTTTTGATTAGTAATATGCATTGCTAAGAACTTCATTTGAACAACTTTAAAGGTGATTTTCTCAATATTTAGATTTTTTTGCACCCTCAGATTCCAGATTTACAAATAGTTGTATCTCAGACAAATATTGTCCGATCCTAACAAACCATACATCAATGGAAAGATTATTTATTCAGCTTTGAGGTTTAAAAATGGTTTTGTGGTCCAGGGTCACATATATGAATGCCGTGTCAGTCAGAGAGAATGAAGAGCATCAGTTCAGTTCTCAAAATTGGGTGTTTCTTCAACTATGGACACTTTTGGCCCTTTAGATATAAAACTCTCTTAAACACACTTAACACACAATCATTAGTTTACTTCATTTGTTAAATCCTTCCGATGTGTGTGTGTGTGTGTGTGTGTGTGTGTGTGAGTGTGTGTGTGTGTGTGTGTGTGTGTGAGAGTGTGTGTGTTTGTGTGCGTGTGTGCGTGTGTGTGAGTGTGTGTGTGCGTGAGTAGCAGTAGGGAGGTTTGTCGACCACAACTGACATTGAGAGGACAGGGATGTCTTGGCATGGCACAGATCTAGCTGTGTGTGATTCAAACACACACACACACACACACACACACACACACACACACACACACACACACACACACACACACACACACACACACACACACACACACACACACACACAGAGAATGGAGCAGGTGGTGTTGTGTAGGTGTGAGTGTGAGTTAACAATAACCAGTTAGAGCTGCAGCTTTAACAAGCAGTAGGACGTTTACTAAGATCACCTGAATGACAAACACTCAACCAGATCTATCTATCTATCTATCTATCTATCTATCTATCTATCTATCTATCTATCTATCTATCTATCTATCTATCTATCTATCTATCTATCTATCTGTCATCTATCTATCTATCTGTCATCTATCTATCTATCTATCTATCTATCTATCTATCTATCATCTATCTATCTATCTATCTATCTATCTATCTATCTATCTATCTATCTGTCATCTATCTATCTATCTATCTATCTGTCATCTATCTATCTATCATCTATCTATCTATCTATCTATCTATCTATCTATCTGTCATCTATCTATCTATCTATCTATCTATCTATCTATCTATCTATCTATCTATCTATCTGTCATCTATCTATCTATCAATCTATCTATCTATCTATCTGTCATCTATCTATCTATCTATCTATCTATCTATCTATCTATCTGTCATCTATCTATCTATCTATCTATCTATCTATCTATCTATCTATCTATCTATCTATCTATCTATCTATCTATCTATCTATCTATCTATCTGTCATCTATCTATCTATCTATCTATCTATCTATCTGTCATCTATCTGTCTATCATCTATCTATCTATCTATCTATCTATCTATCTATCTATCTATCTATCTATCTGTCATCTATCTATCTATCTATCTATCTATCTATCTATCTATCATCTATCTGTCTATCATCTATCTATCTATCTATCTATCTATCTATCTATCTATCTATCTATCTATCTATCTATCTATCTATCTATCTATCTATCTATCTATCTATCTATCTATCTAGTCTGTTTGTCTCGCTCTCCTTCAGTTTTCAAAAGCATAGTTCACTCAGAAATGAAGATTTGTTGTTAATTTACTCATCCTCAGGACATCCAAGACGTAGGTGACTTTTTTTCTTCACTAGAAGAGTAAGGAAGATTTTTAGCTGAAATCTTGGTCTTTGGTGATTCATAAAATGCAATTCAGCAGCTGCCCGTTTTTGAATAAAAAAGCATATAAAGGAACACAAAATGAACACCTGTGGCTCCTGACGATGGTCTTATGAAGCGAAACGATCCGTCTGTTTATTTACAGCATTACCTGTAATCCACAGCCTCAGACACACGTTCAGTTTGTGAACGAATCTTTCTCTTGAACCGGTTCTTTTTAGTGAACTAGTTGAACCAGTTTAACAAATCATACTGAATCAGTTCTTGGCTCGAGCTGCACAGATCTGCAGAACAGTGCTTTAATAATATAATTGCGTATCATAGCATGATAAAATAAGAGAATTGAACAGGTTTATTGAAATGAACTGTCTGAAAGACTCAGATCATGGAAAAGAATCAGATTTCCCCGTGTGTCTGAGGCTCTGGATTACAGGTAATGTGATAAATAATGTTGAGTTTCTTGCACAGACGGATCGTTTCGCTTCATAAGAACTCAATATATCGTCAGGAGCCAGTTGTTCAAAACTAATCTGATGGGATTTTGATCATCGGATTGGATCAAATCTTGAAAATGGGTTCAGAATAATAAAATGATTCTGAATTCAGATTAGATCACAAAATCCAATCTTGGTTTTGATGTGGATTAAACCCTCAGTTTGAGTTGTTAAAACGTTTTAGTAAGATTGGGATACTTTTGATAAAAAAACTGGATTATTCTGATCAGAAGGATGGATTTCAGAAACAAAAATGTAATAAAACTTTAAAACGGTTTCAAAAAATACAACATTTGTAATGTAATATATCCCCAAATAGCTGTCAATATCAAACAAAAATATTTAAAGTTGCAGTTACACTTTATTTTAAGGTGTCCTTGTTACAGTGTAATTATACATTTAAGTAGTGAGTGATATTAATTAACTACATGTACTTGCTATATGGTTTTTTTAGGGTTACTTGCATGTAATTATGCATAGTTTATTGTTATTATGATAGTAAGTACATGTGACATTTGTAACAAGGACACCTTAAAATAAAGTGTTACTAAAGTTTTTCACAGATTGTAAACTACATTGGCACAATCATCAGAGATGGATCAGTCAGAAGTAGTTATTTGTGTAAATGCAATGCAAAACAGTGGCATTTTTTTCATTTTTTTTCATCATCATGTCCCTTTAGGGGCTCCGTAGAGCACTAGTAATCCAGATCTGAAAATCTGAAAAAGTGTGCATCTGGATCAGGGTGATCCAATCCGATTCTGCTTTGAAAGACAGGCACAAAAGTAAGATGGGTTTCCTGATCCTGGATATCAAAACATGGGATTCCCAAATCCATCATTCTGATCCAGATTACACTTTTTGAACAACTGGCCCCAGGAGCCCCAGGGATTCATTCTGAGTTCCTTTATATGATTTTCTGATTCTCAAATATGGCCAGGCAATGACTTGAATTTGATGAATTACCAAGGAAAAGGTAATTGTCCTGAGGCCGAGTAAATTAACAGCAATTTTTCATTTTCAGGTGAACTGTCCCTTTAATGCACATTAGCATGTAATATAGCAGGATAATGCTCTCTCTGTCCGTCTGGCGGTCGTGTTGTTTCTGTGCTGTAATCATGTGTGTGTGTGTGTGTGATGCTGACGCTGCATGCGGTGGGGGAGGAGGCGGAGCTCTGGGATTAGATTCCTGTCCGTCATCACAGCTGCCTGCAGACACTGGGGGATGGGACGAGAGACACACACACACACAGAGAGAGAGAGAGAGTCACATCTCTTTTTGTCCTCCTCTGCGTCTCCTCCACGGGCAAACACAAACACACACACACACACACAGAGAGAGTCACATCTCTTTTTGTCCTCCTCTGTGTCTCCTCTACAGGCAAACACACACACACACACAAACACACACACACACACACACACACACACACACACACACACACACACACACACAGAGAGAGAGTCACATCTCTTTTTGTCCTCCTCTACGGGCAAACACAAACACACACACACACACACACACACACACACACACACACACAGACACACACACACACACAGACACACACACACACACACACACACACACACACACACACACACACACACACACACACAGAGAGTCACATCTCTTTTTGTCCTCCACGGGGAAACTCACACACACACACACACACACACACACACACAGACACACACACACACACACACACACACACACACACAGACACACACACACACACACACGCACACACACACACAGACAGAGAGTCACATCTCTTTTTGTCCTCCTACACGGGCAAACACACACACTGCTGCTGTGATTTTTAGCTGTTATTATTATGGGATGTTTCTGAGCCACACAGCTGCAGGGATGCCAGTGTTTTGGTGAATCTCATGATGAAACGTCTGGGTCAAATAAATATTGTTTATTATTCTAGGCGGCTGTAATATGACCTGTTTTATGAATATACAGCACGCAGATCTCTGGGTTGACTTGATCCTCTTTTAACTTGTGACAGAAAGTGAGATCATTGAGAGACTGTTATCATATTTTATTAATAATTAGAATTTTTATGTTCCGTTTTATGGTAATTTTAGTTAGTTTTAGTAATTTTAGTGTTTTTTTTTGTCGTTTTTATATGATTTTATTTTTAAATTATATTTCAGTTTAAATTTTGCTATTTTCAAGTTAAACTGTTTCCTTGGGGAAAAAAACTTTTAGTTTTTGTTCATTTAGTATTTATTTTATTAGCATTTAGGTTTTTTATATTTGTATTTCAGTTTGCATATATTTTATGTTTTCAGTAGTATTTTCTTGGGAGAGTATTTATTACAGTTTTTTTCAATCGCTAACAAGCGCTTACCCATACTTCAGATACTTTTTCTAAACTCTTAACACAGACTCACACCTACAAAACACAATTGGCCAAATGGATAATTTTCTTCTCAAAAATACATTTTGTTAAATATATACTAACTCTTCATTTCAAAATAGAACACATCTTTCTCTGCACACACTAACTTTACCAAAACACTGGAAATCTGACTCAAAATGAAATTATTCTGTCAAAGAATAACACTTGTTTTCACTTCACAAGGTACATGCAGTCAATCAAAGTACACCAGGTTTCAAAATACTGGCTATTGTTGACATTACAAAAACTGCATAGACTTTTATGTTTCAGTTTTACAGGTATTTGCATGCAAAACATGCAATCCACCGTTTTGACACTAAATTTCTTGGTTGGGAACTGTATGTCCACATGTACAGTAATGTTCACATTCAAAAGCATTCCAGTAAAAAGCAAATACGTTTTTTTTCCTTTACTGTTTACTACAGGAGGTACAGTAGAAACACGGTATGATAGAACAGAAAAAGTTTTACAGTATTGCTTACAGTGAACAAAATATCCATGAAACACACAAGAGCATTCTGAACAAAAAAACAACAGCAAAAAGCCCAGATAAAAAGGGGGGGGGGACTAAAAAAAAGCACAAAATTACTGTATCTAATCTCTGCGATCTTCAGGGTTAGGCCACATGTTTTCATCAACATCTCATCTGATGTTATCCAAGGCGATGCACCTGGGATAAAACCGCCTGGTATGTCGGATCCACCCTTGGCAATCATCAACTGTGATGTCCCTGCAGCCAGCATCCATGGCTTCAAGGTCATGTGGCTGATGGTCATAAACCTTCCACCTCCATGCAGAAAAGAACTCCTCTATGGGGTTGAGGAAAGGTGAATAGGGTGGAAGGAAGAGACTTACCAGTCTTGGGTGGACTTCAAACCATGTTGTTATTGCTTGCGAATGATGGAAAGCCACATTGTCCCAGGTAATTACAAAGGTCCTCATGTTTTCACCCTCCTGATCCTGCTCTGGAACCAGGCGCTGGTGGAGATCATTGAGAAAGGCAAGGAGGCGCTCGGTATTATAGGGTCCAACCTGACATCTGTGAAGGAGTAATCCTGCATTTGCAATTGCTGCACACATGGTAATGTTTGCCCCTCTCTGTCCTGGCACATCAATTGTGGCCCTTTTTCCAATTACATTTCGTCCACGTCGACGCCTTTTGGCCAGATTGAATCCTGCCTCATCTATGTATATGAATTCATGAGGGGCCTGGTTGGCCTCCAATTCCATAACTCTCTGAAACAAAGTTTACGTAAATCATGTCATTACTGTATACCATACTGTACTGTAACCTATTACTGTGTAGGTTACCTACTTGCAAAGTGCAAAGCTTATAGAACTGGACATTGAATTGAATATACACTATACCTGGACATATTGTCGTCATAGCTCCTTGACTCTCTCACTGTTCCTCTCAAAGGGAACAGAGTAGAGCTGCTTCATCCGCACTCTGTGTTTGGACAATGTCCGCGTAATGGTTGTGAGGCTGATGCTATCGATATTGTCAAATATCTCATGGTCCACCACAATTCTAGTTTGAATTTCATGCAGTTTTATTGCATTATTTGCAACAACCATTTCTACAATGGCAAGCTCTTGATCATTATTGAGGAGCTTTCCTCTTCCCCCAGAGGGTGGAAGACGTTGCATTCTTTAGAGGGACAAAAAATTCAACATATGCATTACTGTATGACCATATTGACATGTCAAGTGAGAATAGAAACAATCCATGTAAAATGCAATACTTACCTGTTGGTTTGTTGAAAGATGCGTATAATGGAGGCAACCGTTGACCGCCTCAAATTGGGCTGCACTCTTTCACCAGCCTCTCTTAGTGAAAGACCGTGGTTGATTACATCGTCAATGATAGTGGCACGAATTTCATCACTGACTACTGTTCTTGCAGCCCTTGGAATGCTACCACCACGCATTCTTACACCTCTACCTTGCCCTCTCCTTGGGCCTGCTCTTCTCCCTGGCCCTGCTCCTCTCACTGCTCCTGCACCTCTCACTGCTCCTGCACCTCTCACTGCATCTCTCACTGCTCCTGCTCCTCTCACTGCTCCTGCTCCTCTCACTGCTCCTGCTCCTCTCACTGCTCCTGCACCTCTCACTGCTCCTGCACCTCTCACTGCATCTCTCACTGCTCCTGCTCCTCTCACTGCTCCTGCTCCTCTCACTGCTCCTGCTCCTCTCACTGCTCCTGCACCTCTCACTGCTCCTGCACCTCTCACTGCATCTCTCACTGCTCCTGCTCCTCTCACTGCTCCTGCTCCTCTCACTGCTCCTGCTCCTCTCACTGCTCCTGCACCTCTCACTGCTCCTGCTCCTCTCACTGCTCCTGCTCCTCTCACTGCTCCTGCACCTCTCACTGCTCCTGCTCCTCTCACTGCTCCTGCACCTCTCACTGCATCTCTCACTGCTCCTGCTCCTCTCACTGCTCCTGCTCCTCTCACTGCTCCTGCACCTCTCACTGCATCTCTCACTGCTCCTGCTCCTCTCACTGCTCCTGCTCCTCTCACTGCTCCTGCTCCTCTCACTGCTCCTGCACCTCTCACTGCTCCTGCACCTCTCACTGCATCTCTCACTGCTCCTGCTCCTCTCACTGCTCCTGCTCCTCTCACTGCTCCTGCTCCTCTCACTGCTCCTGCACCTCTCACTGCTCCTGCTCCTCTCACTGCTCCTGCTCCTCTCCCTGGCCCTGCTCCTCTCACTGCTGCTGCACCTCTCACTGCTCCTGCACCTCTCACTGCATCTCTCACTGCTCCTGCTCCTCTCACTGCTCCTGCTCCTCTCACTGCTCCTGCTCCTCTCACTGCTCCTGCACCTCTCACTGCTCCTGCACCTCTCACTGCATCTCTCACTGCTCCTGCTCCTCTCACTGCTCCTGCTCCTCTCACTGCTCCTGCACCTCTCACTGCTCCTGCTCCTCTCACTGCTCCTGCTCCTCTCACTGCTCCTGCTCCTCTCACTGCTCCTGCACCTCTCACTGCTCCTGCACCTCTCACTGCATCTCTCACTGCTTCTGCTCCTCTCACTGCTCCTGCTCCTCTCACTGCTCCTGCACCTCTCACTGCATCTCTCACTGCTCCTGCTCCTCTCACTGCTCCTGCTCCTCTCACTGCTCCTGCACCTCTCACTGCTCCTGCACCTCTCACTGCATCTCTCACTGCTCCTGCTCCTCTCACTGCTCCTGCTCCTCTCACTGCTTCTGCTCCTCTCACTGCTCCTGCACCTCTCACTGCTCCTGCACCTCTCACTGCATCTCTCACTGCTCCTGCTCCTCTCACTGCTCCTGCTCCTCTCACTGCTCCTGCACCTCTCACTGCTCCTGCACCTCTCACTGCATCTCTCACTGCTCCTGCTCCTCTCACTGCTCCTGCTCCTCTCACTGCTCCTGCTCCTCTCACTGCTCCTGCACCTCTCACTGCTCCTGCTCCTCTCACTGCTCCTGCTCCTCTCACTGCTCCTGCTCCTCTCACTGCTCCTGCTCCTCTCACTGCTCCTGCACCTCTCACTGCTCCTGCACCTCTCACTGCATCTCTCACTGCTCCTGCTCCTCTCACTGCTCCTGCTCCTCTCACTGCTCCTGCTCCTCTCACTGCTCCTGCACCTCTCACTGCTCCTGCACCTCTCACTGCTCCTGCTCCTCTCACTGCTCCTGCTCCTCTCACTGCTCCTGCATCTCTCACTGCTCCTGCTCCTCTCACTGCTCCTGCACCTCTCACTGCTCCTGCTCCTCTCACTGCTCCTGCTCCTCTCACTGCTCCTGCACCTCTCACTGCATCTCTCACTGGGCCTGCTCTTCTCCCTGGGCCCC